>SDVV010034687.1:0-11145 GCA_016164225.1 Gammarus roeselii
CTTCTGTGTTACACCGGAGCCTCGACGCAAAGTCAACGCACGCTCCCCCGTAGGTCACAAAGATTCGCACACCTTCGTGCGAGTTTAAATTAGAAGGGAGAAGATTTAAACCGATTCGTGGAGTCCGGTATGTTCTCCGATAGCGATTAGTTTTTTCCGGTAGGCTGTTTTTGTGAGCCGCTGTTGTAGGGTGCATGGGGGACTTCAGTAGGCTCGGCGGGCTGCTGTGAGTGCATTACATTTCATAAGTAAGTGTTACACACTAATTGCCACTTGGTGGCAACAGGGGCATGGTGGTGCATCCGGTCCCATGTCTACGTCCATTAAGTGATTGTGGGTTTATCCACGTGTGTCCCGTGCACAAATGGTTGATGAACACTTGGTCTCTCCTATTGGAGAACTTGGTGTTCCATTCTTCTACGGATGGTTTAACTGCAAGCATCTTTTGTCCATTCTGCTGCCACAGATCGTTCAATTGAGATGTTTTACGAAAGTTGATAGCTCAACGACACCCGTTTGTCCGTCGTTGAGAAGGACTAAATTGTGAGTGTTTATGGTGTTCGCCATTATCCCTCCCTTGGCGTCTGTTCTCACGCATCCTCATGTTTCATGGTAGCTGTTGAAGTCTCCAAAGAGGCGTATTGACGAGGGCAGTTGGTTTAGCTATTCGGTCATAAGTGCTTCCGAGAGGTCATGGCTTCGTGACGAGTAGATAGATACCAATGTTATTGGTCTTGAGACGCATATCTTTACAGCGATTGCTTGGAGTTCCGTTCTCAGGGGAAGGTGGAGGTGAGGTACGCTTTGGTGGATCATGAGTGCCACTCCGACGTGAGCAGTCACATTGGTGTGGCCTTCGCGACGGCGTATGATACGTTGGGGGATTCTGAAGGTGGCGGTCTCTTGGAGATTGGTCTCTATGAGGCTCGTCAACAAAGGTTTATGCGTGGTGATTAAGGATAGTAATTCGTCTTTCTTATTTCCGAGTCCCTGGCAGTTGCACTGAAGTATTTTGCTGTTCATATTGAGGTTGTTCACACTCAGACCATGAGGATCTGGAGTGATCGCGTGATTTGCTAGAACTTTCGTTGTGTTCTCGACTTTGAGTTTGCCCAAGGATTCCGGGTCGAGAGTGCTCGCGGGAGCGTCCGCCTTCGGTTGAACGCGGTCTGCTGCGGTCGCGGCTGTAAGTGCTCTTGGAAGAGGACGAAAATTTGTCCTCTTTGTGTTTGCTTCTTGAGCGAGTATGCTCTTCTACCGTAGTAGGCTTTTTGGTCTGCGCGGGTGGTTGTGTAGACTGCGAGCTATTTGGGTCATGACTGGTTGTACAGAGGTCTCGCGTATGAGTTTTTTGAGGTTGTTGCTGTTGCTCAACCCCAACTACCCCTGCGATGGAGGAGTCTCGGCCATCATAAAAACCGAGGCCCGGGAACCCACCGACGTGTGCGTGTTGGGGAAGCTACCGCAGTTGATAGGCCCTACATTGGGCCTGCACCCCTGAGGTAGCTAATTCTGTTGCGCGGGCGCTCCCATAGGTCAAGCACCGACGTGATGTTATGGGAGAGTCTGCCGGATGAGGTGGTTGGGCACGACGTCATGACGTGCTCGACCGTATCTGGTGAACCCTGGCACCGCAAGCAGAGATCGGAAGGGACATTTCCCCGTCTATGCTGGTATGGCTCCAGCATAAACGAGGAAATGTCCCAGGCGGGTGGCTCTGCAAGATTGTGTTGAATCTGTGTGCATCTAATGCAAGAGCTGTGAAGTGTGTGTGTGTATCTTTGTGCATAGATGTCTTATCTGTATGTTCGGAAATGGTGACGTGAAGAGAACCAAAGTGTGTTGCCGGTGTGTTATGTAGGTGTCGGTTGGTTGGACGAGGTTTCAGTAAGTTGTGGCAGGGGTGTGCCAGGTCTGAAATCTTGTTGAAGAATTGGGTCCCTCTCATATGAAGATGATGCTTGTGAGGGAGGACCATGGTTTCTTCATTCAAGTACGAAATGGTGTGGTCTGTGTACAGCCTGTTGAGATGCGCAAGGCCGTGTTCTGTATCCTTTGTAGGAAGTTTATGTGTGTGGGTGCGAGGTCCGAAGACCAAGCAGTGTTGCGTAGGAGATTACGGGCCCGATGAATTTGTTCTATAGTGTTGTAGTTAACTCATTTTTTTCGAGGTAGGGTTGAAAAGGCGGGTGGCTCTGCTAGATTGTGTTGACTCTGTGTTCATCTAGTGCAAGAGCTGTGAAGTGTGTGTGTGTATCTTTGTGCATATATGTGTTATCGGTAGGTTCGGAAAAAATTGCGTGAAGGGAACCAAAGTGTGTTGCCGGAAACTATGTAGGCTAGTGCCTGAGTTTGGTAGAGTGTGTGAGAGGAGGAAGTTTCGAGTGAACGTGGGTAAAAGTAAAGTAATGAGATGCTCGAGAACTGTCGATGCGAGCAAAATTAGTGTCCACCTACATGGAGAGCTCTTGGAGGAAGCTCAGTGTTTTAAGTATCTGGGCTCCCATGTGGAGATGACCGAACTAGTGGAAACAGAAGTGAGGGCGCGAGTGGAGGAGAGGTGTAACGTGTTGGGTGCACTGAAGAGTGTAATGAGCTGCAGGACGATGGGGATGGAAGCAAAGAGAGGGCTGTATGAGAATGTTGTTGTCCCAACTGTGTTCTACGGAGCTGAGACTTGGGGGGTGAGAGCAGAGAAGAGAAGAAGGTTGAATGTTTTCGAGATGAAATGACAGGATCACCAGCGACGTGGTTCGAATCAGAACAGGGATGGTGAAGAAGTTGGAAGACAGAGTGGATTCGCGTGTTCTGAGATGGTTCGGGCACATGAAGAGGATGGATGGAGGGACATTGGTAAAAATGGTGATGAATGCAGAAGCGAGTGGTCGCAGGCCTAAAGGTAGACCGGAATTTGGGTGGATGGATTGTGTTAAGCACGTATTAGGAAGGAGAGACATGAATGTGGAAGTAGCGAGAGAGCGTGCAATGAACAAACGTGAATAGAAAATGGTTGTGAATGACTGACTTTGAAGCTGCTCTGATGTGCTTTCCCGCCCTTGGCATCACGTTGTCGGGATGGTCGTGGGTGGGGGGGCCCTGTACTTTATGAAGCGGCGGGGGTACACCAGTGAAAACTGTTGGGCCCTGCTGCTGACAACGGATCCTCGGACCGCACTCGTAACCCAGAGGAGTGTGTGTTGCGGGGTTACCGGGCGGACCCTTAAGCACAAAAGAGCTAAGTTGTGTGAGTGTGAGCGTATGAGGTGGGCCTTGCCGTCGGCCACCGAAAATATCATTGCTGGAGGGATGTGGCCTAGTGTCTGTATCTGTAGGTTTGAAAAGCGTCGTCGTCGAGGACGTGATCAATCTCGCAGGCGGCGTGTTTGTGAGTCGGTTTGTGAACAGGGGGTCGAGTCCCTCACAGTGGTTTTTCACGGTTGGAGCCGCGGTTGATACAGGTGGAGGTAGTTCTGGATTCGTGTATTGGTGAGCCGTTATTTGCGAGTTGTTACTGATCTTTTTGCTGAGTGGCGCCTGGGCATCGGAGGCTTCTTCAACTTTTTGCCTTTTCGTTCTGGTAGTAGTGAGCTTTGCTGCGTGGTCGACTGCAGAGAAAACATCCATCTCTGTGTCCTCCTAGGTACCGCAGGGATTATTGCTAGGACCGTTTATCTCTAGTGCAGAGGCGGTCGCTGGCTTGAGTGAGATAGCACTGCTGCCAGGGAGGAGTGTTGGAGTCTTGATACGATGTTGTCCTGACGATGTGTAGATATAGTCGGAGTTTGGTTGAATTGACGATTTGACTGCTTTGGCATAATCAAGGCGATTTGGATTACCAATTTTCCAAACTTGGATAGCTTGTTTCCGTGTAACTCTGCACTTGTTTTGTGTGATAGTTATTTATTTTTGGTCCATGTATACTTGGCAGTCTCAGTCGCCCGCCTCATGGAGGCATGAGCAGTGGTAGCATTTAGAAGAGGCGGGCTGTGCAGTCTTTTCTGTCGTTCTCGCCGGCACAAATCTTACAGCTAAGGTATGCGGCTGACAGTATATGATGACGTGGCCGTATTCAAGGCATTTTTTACACATTGGAGGCCTGTCGCAACTGGGTAGGTTTTGGTTCTTTATTTAGCCGGGATTACTATATATTCCGGTGCGTCGTATCCTGGGAAGGTAATTTGGTATGCGGTAGAACTTTGCTTTACGTGATTTCATCCATGTTTGCTAGACAGACTTCGGTAACTCCGTAATCCTCAGCCAGGCCTTCTGCAAAAGCACAGAGGTGGGTTTTAGGTGTGTAGCGGGAGGTGTATATAAGTCGTTTGGTATCGTTGAAGGACGGATGTAATTCAACAGTATGTATGTATAGACATACAGCCGTTTCCCCCTAGTTAGGAGGGTGGCTAAGTTAGGCAGACACAGAGGGGGGAGGCACCAAATCTCCCCGCGATATGACCGCCGTGTCCCTGCCGAGGCCTGAACTCGCGACATGCAGCACCAGAGGCTGACACTGCAGTCGGATACGCTAACCACTCGGCCACGGCGGCCTAATTCAACAGTAACTTTGAGTTTGTTCATGTGGGGTAATCTTTCAATTAGCGTTGCTTTGTTCAAGTTCTACGACATGGGCCAGATACTTCTTTCCCTGTCGTTGGATTTCTTTCGGTTTTCCTCCTAGTTGTTGGGAGAGTGACTTCATTATTAATGGATTTATTGAAAAAGCAACCCTGCTTGCATCGCTATTTATGATCGGTACGATTAAGTGCGTCCTGTAGGAGTGTCATCCTGGGAGGCGCGCATCGAGACCACAGCCTCTCGTCGCCCAACCCCGTGGTCTATCTGGTATTGGAGGATCACTCTCTCCATCTCATCCTCCGAGCAATCTAATGTCCGGTAGAGAGGCCGTTTACTTTGCAGTAAAAGCAGTGTGGTTCTTCGGACTGGCTCTGTAGTGGGATGGCGTTTTGCTATCTCACTTTTTGTTCTCCTGAGCAGCATATAGTGATGATCTATTGACGTGAAACGCAAGGAGCAGAGCTTAACTCTGTTTGGGGAGGAATTTGCAGTCTCTTAAACACGAGCATGTAGCCAAAGTAGTTGTTGCTTAAATCCTTCATGCTAGATAATCCTTTATGCTTGATTTTAAAATATAAGCGCATGATGTGGTTAATGTTTGTCTTTTCCTTCCAGGGCATTCCTTTTGTGTATTGATCGAGTATATCTGGAAGCAGTTCTGTTTGTACACACTGGACTATTTTTTGATCGCCTTATTGATTTGGCATTATTGGGCAAACCTGTGTTTATTAAAGAAGTAGAAATTCTGGTGAAACTCATGGGAGTTAAGGATGAGTTGAGAAGCCTTGCAAAGTTGATTTGATTACCTTCAAGATTTTCAGAGGGGTTACCAGGATCTAAGTTGGAACCACCAACCATCAACAATTCAAGGTGGATACCGCGTTGCAACGTCCAAGCCACCTTTGTCAACCAGAGAGGACTGGCTGCCAATTGAGTCAAGGCATCTACCCGAAAGACGTCGACTGTAAGGGCTCACGAAGTCGAGTTCTGCATAGCTCTCCCTCACAGCAGCCATAGCACAATTCACGTCCTGTATATAATGTATTTTCTTTTAAAATTAGGGTATTATTTTTTAGACCATTATATTAACTCCCATTGGAAATGTGTCGTAGATGCAGTTTCCCCTCTGACGGCGAGAATCCCTCCGCATGCCAACTGCAATTTTCCCTCTGGCGGCGGGAATACCTCCGCACGTCAACTTGCCATCAAGCAGTGCGGGACTCCAGCTCAAGTTCCCGGCGTATAGTGCAAGGAACCATCCAGCTACAACGATTTTGGCGCTACCAATCAGCGCCAAGAGCGGCAACAAGGAGTGGACGCAAAGCCAATCAGCATCTGGGAAGCGGCACAGGGATCTTGAAATGCTAAGTTCAGGATTAAAGGAGAGTTTTTACATTAATAATTACATTTAAATTATAGCAATATTTTCCGCCTATTACTAGCCTTAGTTCTAGTAGCAACATTTAAACAGTTTAAAACGTATGGAGACAAGTTTGGCATTATGAATAGGGAATAATTGGCACAGCCACATCAGCAGTCTGCCCAGTCTGGCTGTAGCCAATCACGTGTCGACAAGGCCAGAGGCTCAGGCCCTTATCGTCTTTAGTAATAAAGTTAAGTTAAGCCGCCTGAAATCGTTTGTGACTCTCCAACCCTCTCCTTTCTGTACGAGGTGGAGCGCAGCAGCCAACGGGCTTGCTGAGGGGCGCACAATTCCTAAACGTAGTAGTTCTTCGGAGGTCTTTTCGCGATGGCAAGTTTGTCTGGGACTAGTCGTCTAGGCCTGTTGAATAGCGGTGGCCCTTTAGTTGGTATGTAGTGTACCGTGCTGTGAGGCGGGCATTGTTTTAGCGTGCACTGAAGTGCCTTGGCTTTCTCATATAACCCATAAATGAAGTGGCTTTGGTCAATTTGAAACCTGGTGACTTGAGGTGAAGGGGAAGTTCACAAACTTTGTAACTGCGGCCTATTTGTTGTGTCAACATATAAATTCTACTATTTTTGTTATTGTATAGGTACATATTGTAAAAATCTTGTAAAAGGTAGCTGAATATTGTAATGCCATGACTAAATTTATTGATAAAGATTCTAGGAAAAAAACAGTAATAAAGCGCAAATCAACTTCCCCAAAGTGGTTGGGAGTGGATGTAGGGGAAGTGGAGTCCACATCTAGCCAGTTGGGAAGTTGGTCCCTCTAGTACGATCACTATTCTGAATAGGCTTGCGTCTTGATGCTGATCAAGCAAATGTGTAAATGATCTTCATTGTATCTGTCAAGCCACGACTGTCGGACTTCTCAGTGGTCGGACCGATTTAGCTATTGAGGCGCAAATCAAATTAAGCATCGTTTGACCTTTTGGATCCCATGTGCATGCAGTAAAATATGTAAACATTTGAATTCAGTCTAATTGCGTACACCCATTTCAGCACGACCGGGGATCTTCCCGTTTGTCATGGTCGTCTTGGGAGCAGTATGAGCATCTTTGCTTACCGTTACAGTTCCCACTAATGTGTCCGAATTTCTGGCATTCATAACATCGTATCGGACGTCTCTCGAATGGTGTGACCTTGGTTTTGGTGGCGCAGAAGGGAATGTCTAGGTATTGAGGTGGAGTAGAACAGTTGAATTTCAGTATTAGGGCTGTGGTGGTGTCTCTTCTTGGTGTAATTTTAGCTTCGATCACGCAATCTTCGTATTGAACGAGTCCGGTGATGTATTCTTCGATTTCCTCCTTCGGGATATCTTCGACGTAAATCAAACGTGAACTTGTAGAGAACGTCGGGTGTGGTACGATTGTGCAAGGCTTTAACATACTGTAGTCTAGACATGGAGAGAATTGCGTCACTTAGAAGTTCCGTGTCTACTCTGATGACGAAGCCTTCGTCGCCGCTGGTATTGACGCTCAGGCCTTGACGGCCAGTGGAGAAGCCCAGCTTTTTTCGCTGAGTGTATGGACATATATCCGGTCTATCGTTGGCGTCGAACGTGGTCTTCAGGTGTTCGGGAAAGGTGGGACTATTGTTAAACAGGTTGTGTTCATTAAATGGCATGTACTACATCTTCCTTCAAGCTCTCGGAGCTTGGTTGGTGTTTTTGTAGGGTGGAGAGTCGTTGGTGTTGTCATCGGATGTGAAGGTAGAGGCGTTGCGTACGTCGCAGGTTCTTTGGTTTAACGGGTTTTCACGAGTTCGTGGACTTGAAGGAGTATAGCTTTGACATGACACTAGAGTTTCGTCGTCGATTGTGCTAGGTTCAACAGTGGCGTCTTTAGCTTCCTGCTCAGAGAGGCCGGTCGCTGGGTTTAGTAAATTCATAATTTCCTGAATTTTTCTTGTCAACTCCTCAATGCGGTCGTTTCTTTGACCATCCTCGGATGAGGTGGCGCTGGTCGTCTTTGAGATGCTGACGTTCTTGGCAGTTGGAATCTTGGTCTTCATGACTTCGGAGGGGATGATAGCCCCTCCCAACTGGGGTTTCCTCCTTCCCCCCATCGGCCCTCTACTTCACGCCAGGGGCCAGGGGGCTCACTCATGATAGTCTCTTGATCGGCTTTACAGTCTCTACTTCTAACGTTACACATCTTTGATTGTACAACAAACGTGCGTTTCAAGGCCCCTGCACAAATAAGTGACCAACCTGTGCTATCCAAGAGGTTCTCTGCAAAAATCAGTTAATAATCGCTACGGGAGCGAATTCGATTACATATATAATTACAAAATAAATTGACTGTACATAAACTGTACGAGTATTTACAATGGAAAAATAACTACCGTAATATTAGTATAGGAAGGGCTATTTGAATTCAGTTCTAGGCTGGTGCAGGAAACAGCTGCTGAAGCAGGGGAGGGCGGCACAGCTGGCAGTATGTGGTCAATGAGGGTGAAAGCCTAGCTCTACTGCCCTCTATTCGCACCTCTGGGAAATCGTTACTTAGGAGTAGTAGTAGTTGCTTCTGTTTTCCACCGGAGTCCCAACGCGAAGTTAATGCAGACTCCCCCGTTAAGCAATATTACTTTGGAATGCAAGAAAGTTAGTGAAATTATATTTTTAAATACACAATTAAATCAGAAATGGGTTTATTGATGCTGGTAAAATTTGATGGAGTAATTATTACTTTGGGGGTGAAAGTGGCGACATAATACTAGGGAAACAAGATTTAGAGTCTTATTTCCACCTCGTTTGAGAAGTCTCACCGGTTTACCTACCAGTTGTTGAACGAGTGATTTTATCACAATTAAGGGATTTGTTGAGGGAGCAGGTTTGCTTGTGCCGCAGTCTATGAGTGGCTATGAGTGGAAAAGAGGGATTACACTTTACATGTAAAGTGCAGCAAAAAATCTTAATATACAGTAGAATAAATGGAATGGACAGGAAACGAGGACACGTTAAAGCGGCGGGGGTGTTTATTGCTCTCGCTCTCCAAAGATGAGGTTTGGCCTATTTCCATTTGGAAACATTAACGAAATTATATTTGGTCTCAAAGCGTTGTTCAACTTGAAGCGGTGTTGCTATTTTGATAACTTCAATGCTAGAAAAAATTGGGAACGAATAGCTTAAGATGCGAAGTATAGAATGCGATGGTATGATCAAACAATTTGCCTTCTCATTGATTCCCACATTGCCTCTGCGAAATGCCATTTTGGCTGTAATTAGCCACGCGAAATAGACCACTTAGGACCGATGTACAAATAAGGTATACATAAATCAAGCATATTCAGGATAAGGGAGAAAATGAGATATGGTGGAGAAGATGAGTCTGAAAAAAAAACAGGAGCGTTGACCCTCGGTTCGGCCGCTACGTGCGGTCCGTGAACCTATGGGTGTCTAAGGAAGGCGATCAGCAATTAACTTGGTTCAACAAAATTCCGCTTTTGATAACTTCAGCCACAGCTAACCATATCGAGAATAAGTGCAGTGAAGAGTGTGAGTCAAGGCTTTCTAGTGCACTGGAGTCAAAGTCCTCCTGGCACCGAACTTCAAACCAGCAGCCAGCGCTGCATTAAGTCATCGACAAATCATCCTCAGTCTCCGGAATTGTTTCGACTCACAGCATGCTCAGGTCACTACTGTTTATAGAGATATAAAGAGACGTCACAAATGTGTCCTACTCAAAGTGAGAAAAGAAAGCGGTGGTCCTCCGGAATGGAGGAGTTCATTGGTAAGTAAGATTTAGCATGATCAATTCAAACAGATCAGATTTCAGTTAAGAGGCCCGTTTCTTGGAGGTAGCTGAGAAGTGGTTCCGCACTGAATTGTCTCTGAGGGAACTCAGTAAGCATTAGGCGGAGTATATTAGGAAGGTCCAGGAACCGGCTCCTGGGGAAGTATGTGCGCCGACATTCCGTCCATGTGGGCCATTCTGTCAAGACATGGGCTATTGTAAGAGGGACTAGACAGTCCATACAGTAAGGAGGTGGCGACGCCTCCATTAGGTGTCTGTGCGTTAGTCTGCTATGTCCTATTCTCAATCGGCATAGAGTTAACTCAATCCGTCGAGATCGGCTGCTTGATGAGACCCAGGGTGTGGTTGTGTCTCTAATAGTACGCAATTTATTGCTCATAGGAACATCAGACCATTCCATGTTCCATTTATTTCGCACAGCTCTTTCAATCGCTGGGTAAAAGTCTTTATATGGGAGTGGACGCTGTTCTGCTGGGTCAGGCGCCGCTGCAGCTCTTCGCGCAGCTCCGTCCGCCCGCTCATTTCCCACCACCCCACAGTGGCCTGGAACCCAGCACAAACGAACTTCTTGTTTCTGGAGGACAATCGCACTAGCCAGCGCATGTTTGCTGAAACAATAGGGTGGAAATTCTTGAAGATCTCCAGGGCTTGAAGCGCACTGAGCGAATCACTAGATTAGATTAGATTAGAGTGTCAAGGTTTGAGCGAATCACTTAAGATTGAGATATTGGCATCTGGAAGAGAATCAGCCGCTAAGAGGGCATCGGCAATGGCCGTGAGCTCAGCAGTGAAAACTGACGCTGATATCGGGAGTTTCCTAGTGACGACGCGCCCGGGGAGCACCGCTGCACAGCCCACTGCATCGTCGTCTTTTGATCCATCAGTGAAGATATGCAAGCTCACAGCGTGACGAGTCTCCGCATGGGCTATAAAAATGGCTCGAAGATTTTGGGGTGCAACATCTGCCTTTCGGACAGTAAAATAGTGAGGGCAGAGCATATTCTCTGGCAAACGCCAGATGAGGATAGCATCTCGTGGGAGAGGGTCCACCATAATGTGTGGTAGTCCAAGCTCAGCAGTGAGGAGCTCGATACGTTTAGAGAAGCTCGAAGAAGGAGCACGATTGGGGTGGCGCTGTCGGATTGTGGTACACGTAGGGGAGGTTGGGCGAGCAAGAACATGACAATAAAATTGGAGGTCAATTTGTTCCCGTCGCAGGGCAAGACTAGGCTCACCAGTTTCACAAAGAAGGCTGACAATAGGGGAGGAGCGGAAAGCTCCAGTACAAGCGCGAAGGGCGGCATTATGAACTGGTTCCAGCGTCTTGAGAATATTTGGTTTTGCGGAGCCATAGATCACGCTCCCATAGTCCAGTTTGGACCGGATG
>SDVV010034688.1:0-11145 GCA_016164225.1 Gammarus roeselii
CTAGTCAAGTTTTCCGGATATTAGGATGATTTTATACACGGAAATAAATGTTGGTTGGAGATAACATGTTATAATACAGCTGAAATGTCAATTCCAATAAACGTCAATTCTTCCTTTCCCTGCAGGTCCCTTGTATTTGCTTAGTTGCATTCACGTATCTCAGGCATCATAGACGTTGTCCTTCAGTCGAACTATTGATGCCCATCGGATTTCCCGTTGAAGCACAATAACGATTTCCTACAATTGATTGATTAAATGTTGTGTCATTTCATGTCGTATTCTGAATCATTATGTAAGTCATTGAGCTCCACCTTTCCGGCCTTGCAGTTCTTGCGGTCATGACTCTAACAGCAAGAATCCCTTGAATGGTATTCCTACCAGAACACCTAATAATAGAGCTCCTCTCGTATCTCCATGATCCCTTCGTTCCGCCACCGAACAGTCCTGTTGTGAAGTGGTGCATCTACATGCAACTTGTGGCAGGAATAGCCAACATTGGTCGATTACTTACTTACATGCAAACCTTTTAATTACTTTACCATTATACGTATAATCTGTCCATTTGGGCAAACCTCAATGAACTGAAATAATGGATTTCCCCAGTTTTTTTTATCACCTTCGCCATAACAATCACCTGTTACCGTTTTTCTACCACCACCACCACCGCCGCCGCCGACGCAAGTTACCGCAGCAATCGTGTGGAAGGAGGAAACGGCAGCATGGGCGTTCTCCACCGTATACGCGTTCTCCACCGTATACGCGTTCTCCACCGTATAGGCGTTCTCCACCGTATAGGCGTTCTCCACCGTATAGGCGTTCTCCACCGTATAGGCGTTCTCCACCGTATAGGCGTTCTCCATGTTGGAAAAAAACGTGTTGTTTTGTCACGTTTTGTTCCTGACACGCTTTTCCATGAAGCAGCAATTACAAGTTTTGTTGAACGGTGTCATTGACTGTCAGCACCATCACTGAGCTGCTGCAATGGTGGTTGGTGTTGCTTTATCTTTCTCGAAGCTCCGTATTGTTCATAGTTCTGAGGTATGTGTGTGTACGATTGAGGACCTTTTGGTCTGTTTTCTTGTTTGTTCAGGCGTGCGCTTCTTCTTCCTGGCTGCAGACATTGTTCCTTACAGGGCTGTCGATTTCTTTTCCTGGTCTGCTATTGAATTGCGGTCTCGGTTGGAGTATTCTATTGCCGATAACTGTGATTGGCAACTGTATTAAAGCCTATAACAGTAATTAATAAAAGATTACATTAACTGCATAGGGCGGTTGCATTACTCTTCCTTTGTATTCAAGGACAATCATCCGTTGTGTAATACCTACCTTCCTTTGTATTTATATGTTGCAGTGGTAATCTACGGCTCAAAATATTACGTGCAATGAATTTATTCAATTGCGTATTTAATTGAGAAATCAGTGCAAATTTCCTGGTCTACCCTCAAATCAAAAATTTTCCTTGATGGGTAATTTATTAACATCCAATTTGAGCGAGCATCCAATTCGAGCGAGAAAGTAACCTAATTTATTCGTCGTGACAGGATGTATGCAATTTATTCGTTTCCTCTTCCATTATCATCATCATCATCATCATCGGTATCATCTCGACTACTTGCATTTATTAGGAGCTGTCAATTTGTCTGCCTGTCCATTTATGTTCCAGCACCTCCTCCCTGTAAGACAACTTAGTCGTGAGAACTGGGCTAGGCAGCGGCAGGGGTCCTGTTCAGTGTCAGACGCACGAACGATCATCCCAGCAAACTAGACCACTAAATTCGACCACTAATTCGCTGACAATGGTCGTTCATGGTTGAGCTCGCCGCAGTAAAGGTTGTTTCAAACGTTCGCACCAACCGAACTCGTGAGTTCGTTTCTAACATGAAACCTTCTTTACCTCCGCCAGCATTATCACTCTGAGTCCACACGCCCTGGTTAATTAGCTCCACAGTTTGAATCTTGTGGATTGTTATCTTTGTTCCTACACGTGTTAGGATCAGACCAGTAAATGTTCTTACTGTACTCGTTCGTGGGTTGGTATCTATGTTCCTACACGTGTTGAGATCAGACCAGTACATGTTCATACTCTACTCCGTCGTGGATTGTTATCTTTGTTCCTACACGTGTTGGGATCAGACCAGTACATGTTCATACTCTACTCGGTCGTGGATTGTTATCTTTGTTCCTACACGTGTTGAGATCAGACCAGTACATGTTCATACTCTACTCCGTCGTGGATTGTTATCTTTGTTCCTACACGTGTTGGGATCATGTTCATACTCTACTCGGTCGTTGATTGTTATATTTGTTCCTTCACGTGTTGGGATCAGACCAGTACATGTTCATACTCTACTCGGTCGTTGATTGTTATATTTGTTCCTTCACGTGTTGGGATCAGACTAGTACATGTTCATACTCTACTCGGTCGTTGATTGTTATCTTGGTTCCTTCACGTGTTGAGATCAGACCAGTACATGTTCATACTCTACTGTTGGTATCTATGTTCCTACACATGTCGGGATCAGACCAGTACATGTTCATACTCGACTCGTTCGTGGGTTGATATCTATGTTCCTACACGTCTCGGGATCAGACCAGTACATGTTCATACTTTACTCGTTCGTGGGTTGGTATCTATGTTCCTACACGTGTCGGGTTCAGACCAGTACATGTTCATACTCTACTCGTTCGTGGGTTGGTATCTATGTTCCTACACGTGTCGGGATCAGACCAGTATATGTTCATACTCTACTCGGTCGTGCCTTGCTGGTTAGTCTGTTGACGTAAATTGTTCTTAATTCGAAACATTTACCCTCTATCTGGTTTTGGATGGCGTTTCCTGCTTACATTATTTATTTTGCTTTTTTGATGCTGAAAATGTTGCATTATTATCCATCCTTCATGTCCCACGTTATTATACAAACACTTCTATTATCAATTCTCTCTTTTTCGTTGAACGTAATTCACTTCGTGAGCGACTTCAATGCAGTCGCAACTCAGGTTATCCTCCCATTAAGAGTTGCCTGTTAGGGCAGTTCCTCTTGCCCCCGAGTGGCACCTTCTTCAGGCTGCCTTTGTAATCACTCATCTTAAGGTTACATCCATCCCAATCATCTTGAGGCCTCTCTACCATCCATCTTTGTCCATTGGAACCATTTTTTATAGTCGTTGCGTTTGTGCGTTTGTTCTCCGGTGTTAATTTAAACGTGTCTGTGTTTATTCACGAATCAAATGTCAACAAATGGGAGCATTTATACACGGTACAGCTCTGTCCCCTTTCCATGCGGGCAGTTCTTATAAGTACTCCATATATTATCATCAAAAGTATCAAAAACAATCTTCCTTCCCACGTCATTATCTCAACTTTTTGTCAGCATACGTATAAATATTTCTGCTTGGAAATATCCGTGAATAATAACTCTATTCTCAGACACTAAAAAGTTTCTCTGTTCTCCACCCTGGTAGTGTTTTTCCCTCGCACTTCATTATTCTAATTTATTTGTCGCTAGCCTATTAATATGTATACACATGAGACAAATTCGTTCATGATCAATCAATATCCAACTCCAGTGTATTTCTTCATACTGGACTGTCTTCTCTTTCTAATAACGGAACCCACCTCTGAGGCCACGTGACTGCATGTTCAAATACCCGCTTCTCCGAAGCAAGTTTGTAGGGAATACACTTCAATGGGACTAGTTACGGTCGAACTCCTAGTCACGGGCACGCACACGGTACACCGTGCTTGTGGCCGGAGGCGCTGAGCCATCAAGAGGAGCTGAGTGAGCAAATGAGTCTATTTGTAGCAGGATATTGGTTCCAGCCTGCGAGGTGTTCAGCCATGGCAGCGACACTTGCGGCTGCCCTAAGCAATTTGAAAGTGGGAGCAGTTCTTCTACAAAGGCTGATTGTAGGCGCCAGTGCCACGTTATGGCCATGCCCACTCAAGGATGACTCAACGGTCTATTTTTTGCTACACTTAGCTTTGTTTGGCATCCGATTGGAAAATATATAGTGACATATGCCTTATATTATTATCCATGGAAATATTGTACTCTTGGATACATTTATTAACGTTTTACTTGAGAAATTCTTTCGGTTGACTTTCATTGTTCGATACGCTTATTAATAGTTTATTTTGTTCACGTTATTAGTCGGTCTCATTTTACGATCCGTTTGTTGAGCATGGTCTTCTTCACAACCACCGCGCCTCTCCATACATGGATCTCATTGATGGTTTTTACCTGAGGTTCTCACCAAACCTCTCTCATGCTATTTAGTCTTCACTCATCTCATCTCTCGCGCTCGTTGTCTCCATTCTAGGTCTGTTTCCGTAATCTGCTTGCGTTAGTCTAAGTGGCTTTATGAGGTCTCTTACGACAGTCCGTTTGCCTGCAGTACAAAGCGGCCAACGCCGCTGTTGGTCAGGCAGGCTCGATGCAACAGCCTGTCGGTTGTGTGCGCCGTAAAGCGACGTTTGGCTGTGCCATGCTCGGCGCTTACACCTCTATTGTTTGCTCGTGGGAAAAGGAACAGGACTAAATCAGCAAAAAAAGTATCCGGTTCAATTCATGTTGTTGGGTGGCCGAGGTGGCATCGATTTATTTGTCTTTTACCCCGGCTGCTTTATAGAAATGGACTGGTTTGTTGGTCATCTGAAGGGTGGTATTACGAAGTGTTCTTGTTGTCCATCAATTGTGTGAAATTGATTATTACTTCACTTATCTGAGGGCTGCTTGCATCATTGGAAGGCGCAATCTGCCTCAATTCTGATTCTGTGGACAGGATTTTTTTCTTCTCAACGACAAATGCAGGTTTGGAAAAGATTTTACATTAGGAGTGCAAAACCAAATCTACATTCTGAAGAAACTTTGTAAAACATTCTTCTAGTTAAGAATGTTTTCCGTCAATGTCAACTATATTTTTTCTCCACCTAAGCAAAAAAAAATCGTTCACCGTCTTCGAGACGACCAGAAATTATGCAAGGCTTCACGAAACGTTTGCTAGCGCCTCATGGCTGATTGCAGTCGTGGTTGCTGTCAGTAAAGTCGTGGTTGCTGTCAGTAAAGTCGTGGTTGCTGTCAGTAAAGTCTTGGTTGCTGTCAGTGAAGTCGTGGCAACTTTCAATGAAGTTGTGGTTACTGTCAGTGAAGTCGAAGTTACTGTCAGTGAAATCATGGTTGCTGTCAGTGAAGTCCTGGTTAATGTCAGTGAAATCGTGATTGCTGTCAGTGAAGTCGTGGCTACTGTCAGTGAAGTCGTGGCTACTGTCAGTGAAGTAGTGGCTACTGTCAGTGAAATCGTGGCTACTTTCAGTGAAGTTGTGGTTACTGTAAGTGAAGTCGTAGTTACTGTAAGTGAAGTCGTGGCTACTGTCAGTGGAAGTCGTGGCTACTGTCAGTGGAAGTCGTGGCTACTGTCAGTGGAAGTCGTGGCTACTGTCAGTGGAAGTCGTGGCTACTGTCAGTGGAAGTCGTAGCTACTGTCAGCGAAGTCATGGCTACTGTCAGTGAAATGGAAAATGAATAGCATCAGAGATGCATGCGCAAGAGACAATATTTGTAATGTATTCAAAAGCTGATCATATAGGTTAGAACAATGTCTGTTGCACAACTGCTTTGATCACAACCACTAACAAAGTTGAGCCTGAAATGAGTTATGATTTTATGACGGGAAAGTTTTTGGTTTTGTTTCGATGAAGAGACTGCTTTCTGCAGCATATTTTTTTGACCGCGTAACGGATTTTGCAATGTTTTCCTCATTTTCTGCATCTTGGTTGCTTGGCGACTTGAATACATATTAGCCAGTCGTAACCTCAAGTTTCAGCATGATCCCTAACATCGACCAAAAAATGTTGATTGCGATTGAACTTCGTCAGGCACGCGACCATGCGGGAGAAAAAGAAACCTCTACACGGTACGGGGCAGTAGATTGAGGGCCCTCCCACACCGTCGGGTGAAGAGGTGTGTAGATCCTCCCACACGGCTGGGTGAATGATCAACCCCACCCTAATCGCTGGGTGGAAGATCCCTCTACCGTCAGCTTGGGGTTATTCCCCCATCGCTGAGTGAAGAGGGGGTTAGTTTTGTTGTCACTTTCTTGACAGGGGTGGCCCGAATAAACCGCCTCGACGATTCTCTTTTGTCTCTGAAGCTAATATTGTATCTAATTGTGAGTTGGATGCCGCTTGTTGACATTAACAATGATGTAGAGAACTCGCACTACCAGTCAGAATAATGATTAAGGTATACAACTTTTTCTTACCTATGTGTACATAATATCTCCCCATCATCTCAACATTGACGAGGAAGCGAGCGCATCACCAGCGCAGATTGCATTGGGGATTCCATTAGAACTCGTAACTCGAGTCATACGACCGTGTGCCGCTGCACGAAACGGTACCTTGATATGATCCGACTGATGTTCAGCCAAAGAATTATTCGCTGACATCCCGCGTGGGGCTTTCGTAGTCATTTATTATTGATAATGACGTTCTATCAATATTGTGATTTTTTTTTATTCGGTCAATATACCGAGCAAGTTTGCACTTATCTGTATTATCACAGTGATTATGACCACGAATTAACTCTATAGAGGAAATCATTTCAGCGGTGCATGTTTTCTGATCTACTTATCTACCTACGCGACTCGACTCTTAGTTTGTTCTCTATGCTTGCCTCCTCCAAGGCTTTTTCCCAGTAAGAAGTATCCATGTTTCCTTATCTACTTATCTACCAACGCGCCTCAACTCTTGGTTCGTTATCTTCACTCCTCCAAGGCCCTTTCCCAGTCATTCATTCATCCATTCTTTGACCCAACATACACCACTCGCAGTTCATGCGCCGCACACGCTATCTCCAGAGCATCGTAAAGGTTCTAAGCATTGGTCAACATCGTGTATGGTCCAAGCTCGCTTATCAGTGTTATCGTACCAATGCCATCCGGCATCCTTGGCCGAGGCAACCGCACGTCCGGAGTTGCCAGGTTAACTTCTGAAAAAGTATGCTAAAGATAGATACGTCGCTCGTGAACATTTTCCTGAAGTTTGCATGAGTGAAAAGGTAGCAAGAGAGCGTGCAACGGATAGCTGTGAGTGGAGTTTTGACGCCGCTCTGATGTGCTTTCCCGCCCTTGGCGTCGCGTTGAGAAACTGGAGGGGATGGGAGGGTCGCATTCACTATGACGCAGTAGAGGTAAATCAGTCACACCGCCGGGCCCTGCTGCTAACACTGATTTCGGACCGTACTCACGACCCAGTGTTGGAGTTTCGGGGTATTCCGGTCCGACCCTTTAGCGCAAAAGGGGCCAAGTTGTTTGAGCGTGAGTGCATAAGAGGAGTGTTAAGTGCGCCTTGCTGTTGGCCACCCTCTTTCCTGGGTAATTCGGCCCATTGTCTGTATCTGTTCCTACAGAAAAAGTAATCGAAAGAGATACGTAGCTCATTACTATTCACGGCAAGTCTCCTTAAGAATTATTCTAAAGACAAATACACAGAACTCGTTAACTTTTGTCTTAGTCGTCCCCCACCAAATGTACATTTTACAGTACATTATCTTATAATGTTTTCTTGTTGAAATCCTTCAAAGATTCAATACACAGCTCGCCCCCACACCAATTCTGTCGGGGGTCTGTTGTTGTGTGTTGGATGCGCAACGTCAGGAGAAGGCGATGTTGAAAGCGGCTGCATTAACTCAAAAATCATGTATATTCTGCTAATGAATTATTGATTGCAAACGAATGGTTGCATGCATGCACAGGAAGGTTTTCTCATACGGGTGGACTACGAACATGTTTGGGACATGACATGATCAGCTGAGTGACATGCGCTGGAGATGTTCGAAAGATAGTAAAGACATGATGAATGACACCGAACTGGATATTTCAAATGATGTTATTTAATTAATACTGCGCTGATTATAGGGAAAAGATTGTAAAATGACTGATGCACATCTTCATAACAGTTAACGCTGTAAAGCAATTACTTTGATAGGACCAGCTGTTACTGATAGTCCGCCTCCTGATAAGGAAGATCAGTTTGAGGGTGCATGGATGGAGTTTTGTATAAAGTTTGGCAATGCAATAAGCATGTATGGCAATCATAAGATCCATGTTTGACTAAACAATACTACTGTTTTGAAACAATTTTGTTTGGCAGCATCAATAATTGTGTTTAGAATCATAATAATGTTTTGCAACATAAAAAATGACTGGCAACTCAATAAGAATGTTTGGCGACACAATAAAAACGCTTGACATCACCATAATATTGTTTGCCAAAACAATTGTTTCCAACACATTATTAATGTTTGACAAGACGATGTTTCCAAAACATTATTGTTCCAAAACATCAATGCCGTTTCCAAAACAAACATAATCTTTTCAACACATCAATAATGTTTCCAAGACAATAATATATTTTTTCCTCTGTCAACTCAGCTTTTGTTTACTTGGTGATCATCAAAGCTGTGTAATACGGCGACCGTTCGTCTTGCATGTAACTCACGCACGTGCGGGTAAAGTGCACTGCGTGGGGAGGAACCCTCGCTCCTCGTGAGCGATGCTCAGGTGAAATTCGTGACACCTGACGACGGGCCGTGAACGTGATGAGTCACGCCTCCTGTATTGTGCACCTTTGATGTTGCTAAGGTGAAGGATTAAATGGGTACGTGGGCACGCTATAACGGACACTCCACGATGGGCATGCTATGATGGGCATTCCACGATGGGCACTCCACGATGGGCACGCTATGATGGGCACTCCACGACGGCCGCTCCACGATGGGCACGCTATGATGGGCATGCTATGATGGGCACTCCACGATGGGCATGCTATGATAAACACTCCACGATTAGCATGCTATGATGGACACTCCTTGAAGGCCCTCCAGGATGGGCGCTCATTGATGAGTTTCTCGTAAAGAGCCCTCCATTATGGGCCCTCCATAATTTGCCCGATTTTATGGACGCTTCACAATGAGCCCTCTGTGATGAGGCCCTCCTAATGTCCATTAATGGGCCTTCCATTATGGCCCCTCCGCAATGAGCCCTCCAATGTGGTCACTCCGTGATGGGCACTATTTTGGTCGCGTCATGATATGCGCTCTTTTATGGACGCTCCCTGATGGGCTTTCCATGCTGGGCGCTTCATGACAGGCGCCTTTTTAGGGGCGTTCCATGCTGGGCGCTATTGTGGGCGCTTCATGACGGGCGCTTCATTAGGGGCATTCCATGCTGGGCGCTATTGTGGACGCTTCATTAGGTGCGTTCCATTCTGGGCACTATTGTGGGCGCTGTATAAGAGGCGTTCCATGCTGGGCACTCTTGTGCTCATCTCTCTCCATCACCTCTTGTCCTCCTAACGAGTGGTTGCGTCACAGTGATGTCACAATCACCTATTTCGCCGTTTCTTTTAATCCTCTTCACGAACCACCCTGCATGATGATGGACGTTATTTCCGGGTGCCATCACTACCATTACTGCCATCACTGCTATTGCTGCCATTACTTGCATTACTGCTATTGCTGCCATTACTGCCTTTGCGTGGCGCAATGATCGGTATTGCGGTTCTCGTCCCCAGGTTGACGTGGCACTATTTTTTCGTGCCTTCTTGGCAAACTATTTTCAGGTATTGCTGAAACTTAAGTACCTACAGACTTGTGGTAATAAGATGGTCACACCTCCCCGCCATCACGCCATGGAACCCGAGGCGACGATGTGTTACATCATCTTCTTCCCGTACTATTCGGGTCGTCCATGAGCTACGAAGAGGGAGTCGTACGCGGTCGTCCGAGGAGGTTACATGCGACCCTAAGAGAGGGTCGTACGCGACTTTTAAAGCGGCTCTACGTGGCTCTTATGGAGGGTCATACGCGGCCTAGAAGTCATACGCGACCCTCTGACGTCATGCGCCGCTCTTAGTTGTCATACACCGCCCTTATTTGTCAATGCCCCCCCCCCCCTAGTTGTCATGCGCGACCTCAAGAGCGGGTCAAACGCGGTTCTTATAGGGGGTCATTCGCTGCCCCTTTGTTGCCATGCGCCGCCTTTATGGGTCATACGAGGTCCTTTGTGGTCATACGCAACTCTTAGCAACCTCCTATTCTTGACACACATGCGAGTACAGTTCCCTCTATCTTGGAAATGGAACACGTGTCAGGGTGGTATGTCATCACGCGTATCATAAGTGGTCAAGACGCCCTCGGACGAGATGGATTCTCAGTTATGTTTTCCGATGCGGGTTGGATCACCATTAGTTGAAACACCATTAGTATTGTTGAAACACCATTAGTATTGTTGGAACACCATTAGTATTGTTGGAACACCATTAGTATTGTTGGAACACCATTAGTATTGTTGGAACACCATTAGTATTGTTGGAACACCATTAGTATTGTTGAAACACCATTAGTATTGTTGGAACACCATTAGTATTGTTGGAACACCATTAGTATTGTTGGAACACCATTAGTATTGTTGGAACACCATTAGTATTGTTGAAACACCATTAGTATTGTTGAAACACCATTAGTATTGTTGAAACACCATTAGTATTGTTGAAACACCATTAGTATTGTTGAAACTCTTTTAGTATTGTTGGAACTCTTTTAGTATTGTTGGAACTCCATTAGTATTGTTGGAACTCCATTAGTATTGTTGGAACTCCATTAGTATTGTTGGAACTCCATTAGTATTGTTGGAACTCCATTTGTATTGTTGGAACTCCATTAGTATTGTTGGAACTCTATTAGTATCGTTGGAACTCCATTAGTATTGTTAGAACACCATTAGGAATGCTTGACGGCTTTTATATACGAAGTTGATATTTTTTAGCTCCATAAATAACCCGTTGCAGTTGTGAACATTTTCTCTTTCATTCAGCATCAAAATGACGTCTATTGCCCTCTATTTGCTTGGTTGCACTGTGCTATACCCTGTCTGTGCTCTCCTTCTCCTTCTTGCCCTCTATTTGGTTGGTTGCACTGTGCTATACCCTGTCTGTGCTCTCCTTCTCCTTCTTGCCCTCTATTTAGTTGGTTGCACTGTGCTATACCCTGTCTGTGCTCTCCTTCTCCTTCTTGCCCTCTATTTGGTTGGTTGCACTGTGCTATACCCTGTCTGTGCTCTCCTTCTCCTTCTTGCCCTCTATTT
>SDVV010034689.1:0-11145 GCA_016164225.1 Gammarus roeselii
GGTTTACGGGGCCAGGACGTCGAGGGAGCGAGAAAGGATTAGAGAAGTAGGTTGAATGCTCTCAAGAAGAAATGTTTGTGGAGAATGACCGGAGTGACCGAGAGAAAGGATCAATATTGACGTTGTTCTAAGTAGATTCACATGTTCTAAGGTATTCGGATACATTGTGAGGATGGATGGCGTAAAGTAGGCTTTAATGAGAAAAAATGCAATTGTGCTGTGGAGATTGTGAGAGAACGTGCAATAGGACTAATTGGATGAGTTGTGACGTGAACATGGAGTGTTTCTCCATTCGTGGCTGTCTCGTTGGTATACGGGAATGACGTGGGTGGGAGAGCGCCGGACAACTGTGGCGTATCAGGGGCAAACCAGTGGACGTTGTCAGGCTCTTCAGCTGACACAGATTTCTGACCTCACTCCTGACCTGAAGTGCGAGTCGTGGCCTCCTGGCCGGACCCTTAAGAGCCTAAGGGAATAGTTTTGGTGTATGCGTGAGAGCATGAGACGTGTTTGAGGAGCGGCTTACCGTGGAACATCCCCTAGCTATTGGGGATCCCGCCTTGGGGCTGTAAAGAAATAACATCACATATTACAATAGTGACATGTAGTCGGTATAAAAAATAATATATACAGACCAAACAAGTCCATTTCCGTCATTGCAAGTTAAGCGCACCAAAAGTCTTGTCCTTGCCGCTCATTAGACTTCTCCCAAAGTTCGGCTATTCTTCATCAAAGTGAACCGAACAATCGGGTCTGGCTCGAACTTGTCGTCGCCATCAATCATTTAGAGACCTTCGTTCATTTTTCTTTCTGTTCCAACGTCATAGCAAAAGTGACAACATCAAACAGCGCGGAAAAATTAAAGATTGTTGGCAGTGGAAGTTAAGATTTCGTGCAACGTCGCATTATCTGAAACTTTCGTCACATTTCAAATAAGCCGCTGCAGTTTTGACGAGGACGGAACGAGACTCTTGTAAGGTCAAGATTATCAGTTCATTTTCACTGCACTGAATTGGAATTTCCTCCGTCAAAGTCCGTGTCTATGTTTACTCTCAATTGTTTTGTTTATTTAACAAAGAATTCAAGAAAAATTATTTCAATTTTTCTTAGTAGTTTTTACCTGCCTTTTTTTTCTTTTTATTAAAAAAAGGAAAAGCTTCCTCCTCTGTGAACAAAGAATTAATAAAGAGCAAGCGTCATTTTGAATATCTAATAAATGCCTGAATCAGTGTTCAAAAATGGAATCGTCTGAGCCTTGCATCGTGAATGATTACTCATAGCTATTTATTTTCCTATTGTTAATCGTTACTGTTATTGAGAGAGCATTAACTTAGGTTGAAGTCCATTTCTACATTCTGAGGTTGTATCCAATATAAAAATGTTACAACAACAAAAGTATGCGCATACATTTTTGGTCATTCCAGATCCATTTTGGGCACTTCTTGACGCAGTATCAACAAATTCGAGCTTTGTAGGATCCGTCTTTCAACACTCCGACAGGCGTAATTCTAGGCCTGCTTGGTCCTCATAGCTGAAGGGATCTTAAAATTCAGTCGCTTGAAAAAGTTAGCTTACCCTGCTAATATCAAAATTGATGGGATTGGTAATCATCTGTCTATGCGAACAGTACAACTGGAACAAATACATGTTCATACTTAATCGGTCATTATCTCTTAAGAGTTTCCAGTTGCAATTTCTCGCTATTAAAGACTCATCGATCCTCACTTATTTCCGAATTTAGAATACGCTATGGTACAGGTAGTACTAACAAAATTCAATTTCATTGAACCACGCGTTTCACCATCGAATTTGCATTATCACTGGATTCATTTTTTTATCTGTGTGAAGGTCAGCGAACATTTGCTGGGGACCAAAAATCGATAAATCCTTAAATAAAAACTATATTCAATATGAAACAAAAATCATCAAGATCGATATTATCATTTTATGTGAAAAAAACTGCAATATTCAGTACAAAATGCACTTCGTTTCAATTGCAGATGCTCTAACCGCCAGGTCTCTGTTTTGTATTATATTGTCTATATACATTGTTGGTACTGGAACGTGGCTCACAAGTGATGCTCATCTAAAGTTAGTCATTGGTGACTAAGACAGGCTCATCATAGACAGGAAGAGCTTCGATCGTGGAATCACATTTTACTTCAGAAAAATCATTTGTGTAAAGTTTTGGGAGATTTAACAGCCATTACTGATTTGTTCGAATTTATTAGTATTGAGGTCTTGATCGTGATTTGCTTGTTGCATGTTCAAACAAACCATCGCGTGGCAGCGTTCAAACAAACCATCACGTGGCAGCGTTCAAAATATAATGAGACTTTTTTTTGGAACGTATTCCCCAACATTATAGTTAGTGCATAAATCATTTGGTGTGACGATTTCAAAATAAATTTAATCAATCTGCTTCAACTTCCACAAGTGGATGAACTAGCGAACAAGATGCTAGTCTATGGCTTCACTCCAGCGATAGTCCTACCCACAAGGCAGTTCCTTAATGACCCAATAATTTGGTTTGCTTTTCTTGATCATTCGAATTTGCCGTCACCTTTCCCCCTGCGACATTTGCCGATCGGCTGTGGTTGACTAAGAGTAGTCTTATAACTTCTCGTTATTATATGTATCTGTTTTAAAATAACTGACAATGATCACAGTCGCTTTGCTAGGCCACTTGATGAAGACAACTGTCTGAACATTCTATTGTAAAGGATTCATGTTCATGTACTAATGTTATTTACCAAAATTCAAGTGGTGCTAACTCTTAAAATCAATAAACAAAGAAATGATCTTCCCTGGCTCCCTCATGACTTGACTTACGTTATATCAAAGAAGTACAGAGTGTACAAACTGTTCAGTTATGGATTATTGACCCGCAGATCATTTACTACTTATCGCATTCGGTTGATCGTTGATCAGGTTTGTCTGAAGTTGAGTGAGGTGTTAGAGATGATATATTCTTTGACGAAATATCTCACCACTGAAGTTCTGTTATCAGTATATTATTCCCATGGGTACAGTTTGACCTGTTATCGTTATCTACCGTTGTTTTCAGTAAAATCCGTTGTTGACGCTTTGATAATAATTTATAGGTAATCGTGACCTTTATTGCCGTAATTAACTTTCCCCGATGAGTTCTCTCATACTGTTAGCGGTCACAAAATGATAAGTTAATTAAATTTTATCCTTTTATACTATGCTTCATGTAATTCAACTGTACCATTTGTTTGTGAACGACACAAACATCATCACTATCAGCAAGCGTTCACGACATGTTAGTGTTCGACCAGTTTGTAATCGAGACCCTCTAATATTGTGATGTTTAATCATACCGTATAACAATATAGTACACTACTATAATATTTAGTGACACTATATTACATTGCAAAGGTTCTAATTTGCCAACTCATGCGCTAGACTCTGCAATCTTCTCTCCTGCGCTAGCACGCGCGGCGCTGTTGTAGGATGCTAGCAAAGAGTGGCTAATAATGTGAGTGAAAGCATTTCTCCCCCCACGGGAGCCTGGCCAACAATGCGAACAATGAAGTCACGACCGCACTGCATTGACACGACGACAATCAGGCGCTGGCAGTAACTCTCCTATTGTTCGGATTAGGCTTTGAATTGTTAGGAGTTCAATGGAAAGGAAAGTCATATTCAAGATGCAAGAATTATGATTGGGGCAACACATTTCATAAGCCGAAATATCGCAATTATGTGGTTCAAAGTCATACGCATTTCGCGTCACAGTTGCTTTTGCTGACATCAGCTCACTTGTCGGTGGTTTTGACAAGTGAGAGCAACATGAGTGTGGTAGTACTCGATGACAATACACGCCCCACAAAAAACCTAAATACTTACTTCTATATCAATTTAAATTAAAGGAATCATTAGTTTGAAAATGTATTAAAGAACCATATTGAAATAACTCGAGAGTGGTGTGGGTCCTGGCAGATCGTTTAACGTTGATGGGAAAAGGTTGGCATATTATTGAACGCATAAGAGGAGTGTGAGGTGGGAATCCGACGTCTTGCGTCTGTGTTTGGACCTACTATGAAATGCCTTAGGCAGTATTGCGCATCAGAATGACAAATACTAGCGCGGAACTTCAGCAGCATCTATATTATTTCTGTAATACTTCATAGAAAGGTTATTTCAGCCTATACCGGCATTAACTATTCTACATTCGTTCTCTGATCACTTTCTTGTTGAATTATATTCCTGCATATGTGCTACACAGATCCTATGATTCATCATTCTGCTTGAAGCAAATTCTGAGTATTTGTTACCATGTTTGTTGTTGTTAATGCATTAAATATCTAAGTTAATGAGCTCTCTATGAAACCTGCATCATATAACTTCTAGCTATTTTGACTTGTTCATTCATACGTAATCCTATAAACATGGTAAGCATGTATATCAAGAAAGGTGAACAATCAAAAAATTTCTAATATGTTAGAAATAGTAGAAGTTTTCCATTTTGTTTCATAAATTAAAATCCCAAATCCTGGTTTGAACTTTGTTGTCTTGTGTATAAAGACTTTCTGTACGCTCGTCAGGGAGAGTTCGACAGCATGAACATTAGAACAACATCATTCATACTTAAAAAATATCACTTCGTAGTCATTATGGAATTGTTGTAGGGTAAATATGTATTTTCTATGACATATATAAGTTTTTAAAACAAAATTTAAATGCGACTAAAATAACGAAACTAAAGAATACTTTAAAAGAGTTTTGATGAGTCTAGATATAATCACGAAATGGTGGTCATCTATAAACTTCTGTCATTACTTATAGGTAGGTATCTTTGAGTCTTTATTTCACGTTGCACTCCTCTCAGAAATGCAGTTTCTAACGCTTCAGAAGAAAATTCTTATCACAAAATCAATAATCTAAAACGGAAAATTTTCATTGTAATACTTTTCAAGAGTTTCAAAGTCGGTATAGCATTTTTGTTATTTAAATATGGAATCTTTTTCCTCCAAAACAGCAAGACCCAAAAAGTGATAACTGGGTGAAGCTGTTCAATTTCTTCATGTGGCTGTAAATCAGTAAAAGAAGTTTTCTTTACGTTTGGAGAAAAAATATTATTCGCGAACGTTTATTTTTGATTTGTTTGTACCATATTTGTTACTATTTGTGAGTCATTGTGTCTCTGTTTTGAATATCGTGTAAACTGCATTTCAACATTTGTTGGTAAGCTTTGTCCATGTAGAATACCGTAAGGAAAAACATATCAGGTAATATTCAAGGTGTTTTTTTTCCGTTATAGGCTAATCACGAGCGCCCTTATGTTGCTTCTGTTCATTCCAAATATATAAAAATGAGTATTTCATGAACAAATTATAATTGCTTTTGTTGTTTTTATTTGCATCCACAGTTCTAAAAACATCCACGCAATAATAAGCAGAGCGTGTGGATACAATCGCGAGCCTCATGCCGAGTAGGGTTAATCATATCCATTTATTATTCAACTTTCATTATTTTGGCTGCAAAGTGGTAATGATCAAAACTCCGTTTTAAAATTCAATGAAAATATATTTGGGAAAAATCTGACGTGGAACTCAGCCTTTGTTGCTCTTCTTCAATTATTTGTTGAACGTTGGGAAAATAAAAGCTAATTTTAAAAATACTGAATCTTAGAGCCTATTGATGCTTCTGTTAACTTGAGTAATAACACGCTAAGTCCTCGCATTATTGGTGAAGCCTTAACATTATGAATTGCCTTTCCAATATAAGGGGTGTAAGACGGAGTTTAATAAATATAAAAAGTACAATAAAAGCCTCATTGAAAGTGAGCTGATTTTATTAGGTCAAACTCATTGCTCGATTTTAATTAAATATGAACGAACATTTTGGAATAATCCGATTTGAAGAGCGTCTATGAAAGTGCAATAATAACAGCTATTTAATGTATGGAAATGCTTCTACATTGTTGGGGATGAAACGAATAACATTCAAACTACTAAATTCCTGACCTTATTTTGAATGAAATTAATCAAATTACAATACGACGGGGGGCTCTGCGTGTTGTTTTCATATTTATTTTTGAGGTATAGAGAGTCAAATCCGGAGCATAAGTGACGAAGGCTCAACATTTGAGCGTTGGTTGGACAGTTGTAAAGGCTTAAATGGAAGGTCAAAGTCTTAAGAGTTTTGAAATCTCAAACACAATTGACCCATTTGCTTATACCCTACAACTAACTGGAAACACATCCTCTTGCACCTAACTGGAAACTTCCCCTAAAATGGCTGGTAACCCTCTCCCCCATCCGGTATATTGCTGAAGGGATCCGCATTCGTTCAATTATTCAGCCGTACTCTTGACATGCATTACCTTGCGTCCCATATAGTTAATGGCAGAAGTTTGATCTGTGAGAAAATCGTCTATGTTAGCTGAGAACAGGCGGTATATCATTCAAATTTATTGTTTCTTTTATTGTTATTAATGTCCTTGAATAAGGGAGTATCGAATACAATCTACGGACATTACAACCAGTATTTAAGTAACCTGCATGCTCTGGGATTCGTGTACATTGTAAATAAGTCTGAGTGAAACACAATATCTTACAAGCTGTTCTCTTGTGGCAACTACACTACGATTTGACATTGACGGCTTCCAACGACAAACGATGTTGCCGTTTCTTTGTCATAACGTAGCATCCGTAAAAATTTTCCGGAGACCTAATTTCTGGCATGGTTTCTGAAATAAGTTTTTCGGTAAAAAAAAAATCTCAACTTGCAGAGACACAAGCTAAATAAGGTTCGTGATCTTTGGAACTTCATTACCATTTCATCTGTATTGATCTATGTTACAAAGCTCAATACAGAAAAGCCACCGAATAAAATAAACACAGTGACAGCACAGTGGCTGCAAATATCCCATTCTCAACTTGTTTATAAAGTTATAATTTCATCCAAGGCCGCCGGATGCACCAAATTGTAAAGGTCTCCTCGATGAAAGAGGAAACAGAAGATTGCAGATGAATGCTTGTGTTCTTTATAGACAAGGTCGTACAAGCAAACAAGCGACACGTTCCGAATAAAATACTTCCAATCAATAATCCCTCATGGCTGAATGGTGAAGTTTACGGTGTCATTGCTCACAGGGAGGGACTGTATCAAGACCTCAAAACTAATCCCTCGCAAGAATCCCAACAAGCGTATAAACAGGCTGGCAGGAAAGTAAACAAAGTGGTCGGTAGCAACAATAGAAATAGGAAGGTTTGGGCAGCTTGAGTGGCCAAGCATAATCCGGAAGCGTTCTAAGCACATATGAATGAGGGACGGGATTATATGAATGAGGGACAGGATTATATGAATGAGGGACGGGATTATATGAATGAGGTACGGGATTATCTGAATGAGGGACGGGATTATATGAATTGGGACGGGATTATATGAATGAGAGGCGGGATTATATCAATGAGGGATGGGATTATATGAATGAGGGACGGGATTATATGAATGAGGGACGGGATTATATGAATGAGAGACGGGATTATAATAATGAGAGACGGGATTGTATGAATGAGGGACGCAATTATACGAATACGGGACGGGATTATATGAATGAGGGTCGGGATTATATGAATGAGGGACGGGATTATATGAAGGAGGGACGGGATTATATGAATGAGGGACGGGATTATATGAATGAGGGACGGGATTATATGAATGAGGGACGAGATTATATGAATGAGGGACGGGATTATATGAATGAGGGACGGGATTATATGAAAGAGGGACATGATTATATGAATGAGGGATGGGATTATGTGAATGAGGGACGGGATTATATGGATGAGTGACGAGATGTTCGTGTTAGCATCGGCTCTATACCAGACAATGAAGAGGCTTTAAAATCAAATGAAACTGACGAGTCGAATAAACTCAACGACCATTTTGTTAAGGGAGTTCAGCAATTAAAAAACGAACAATATCCCAGAAGTAGAATTGTATGAAGAACTGCAACCGTTTGAAAATATTACTTCCAGTGTCAATGTAATACAGGAGCAACTCAACAAACTAAACATCTGCAAATCTACAGAACCAGATTATTTGTACCCAAGAATGTTGACGAGTCTCTGAAATTACTAACACGCCACTGACCGAGATATTTAACAAATCCTTGAGTACTGAAAGCATTATAGTTGGTTGGAAGAAGGCAAATATTATGGCAATTTTCAAAAATGACAGCAGGAAGAAGACCAGGTAATTACAGACCAATCAGTCTCACTACTGTGGTCGACAAAACCTTGGAAAACCTAATTAAAGCAGGAATAACATGCCACTTAGATTCAAACAATCTAACACAAGATACCCAACATGGATTAGGAAGTAAATGAAGTATTCACCTCACCAATCCCTCCCCAAATCACTTCATGAAAACAGTGTAAGCTCACGGCATCAATTGGAATGTTCCTATGTAGCTTCGCAACTGTCTCACGGGCCGCACACAGACGGTCTGTACAGGCCAAAAAAAGTCAGTGGACTACCGTTACTTCTGGAGTGGCACAGGGAAGTATTCTTGGGCCCCTCCTCTTCATAACCTACAACATTACGGTCGACACCGGAATAATTAGCATGATATCTAACCTCTCAAATGACACCCGAGCAGGATAGCATGTATATTCAAAATGTCCCTAATATACTAGTATAGTGGGTCGGCAAGTGGCAAATAAATTTCCCTTGTGAGAAATGCATAGATATGCACATTGGTACCAACATAACAAAATCAGTCAACTTGGTGGCCGAACAGCACTTGCCTGAAGACTAGCAATATGAGATCTTGAAATATTGATAACGAATGTTATCGAATGGAGTAGCGAAGTGGATTTCAGATTCGAGAAATGCAATAGAGTTCTTGCCAAGAAGCACATGGACATTATGCTTCGAATTTATTACTTCACTCGGACGACCCCATATAGAATTTTCAATCCAATTCTGTTCCCCTCCCCTCAGAGGGGACATCAACAAGATGGAGCGGATTCAACACCGAGCAACAACAATGAGCTCAGAACTGAGATCCAAGACATGCCGGCAAAGACTTGAAAAACTGAAGCTGATAACACTATAAATAAGACGACTAAGGGTCAGTTCATTAAAACCTATAAATATCCTAATGTTTCTACTGAAACCAGTCTTGTAGAGCTCTTTGATTGAGTTTCAATCAAGGAAATTAAAGCAATGGACAAAAAACTTCAGTTGACAACTTTCTGAACATGAGTTGCCCTAAACTTCTTCTTCGACAGGATACCAACAATCTGGAACTGTTTTCCAAATGATGTGGTGTAATGAAACAGCATCAATACCTTTCTTTAAAAAACAGTTTGACAAGCATTGAGAGACCGAGTAAGGAAGGTGGAAACAGCTGCCAAGAAAAGAGGCATTCTCAGTTGAAGCCCTACACCGGCTCGTATACTTGAAACTGAATAGCTTATCTAGGTTGGGCTAGTACTACAACAAATTTTAAACCCATGTATAACTAGAATGAACTCTTCAGCCCGTTCCAGACCTATTTATGTCGAGAGTCGCCTTGCCCATGAAATTCACCACCCGATTTGCACTTATAATGAATAAACATAACAGTAATTAATATTCATATATTGTATACATACAATAGCTATATATCCAACCTAATCTTAGCATTTAGGAAAGTCATCACATGATAAGATAACACCGCTACAGCCAACCCGGTTAACCAAACATATACAATGAACCTTTGCGATGCATACATACAATATACACGTGCATACAATACATTAAATATTGCCAACCTCCCATTTATGGTTACGAGATAAAATAACGTCGATCACTCCCCACCCAGGCATTTACGTCCGACGTGGTTAACAAGTTTTTACAAGTGTAAGAAGACAGCTACAGGTCTTTCAGCCCAAACTAGGTTGCCTTTTGATTACATTTGGATTAGTTCTGGAGTAAAACGTCTAAAGAAGCCTATTGGCCGAAACTAGGTTGCCTTCTGGTAGCAAGAGGATTAGTTCTGAAGTAGAACGTATAAGAGAGCTTCGTGTGCCATTTCTGTCTTTTTATAACAGCAGAAAAGGAAGCGGCTGAGCTATTTATCGGTGATTTATGTAGAATTTATCGAGCCGAGACTTGAACGTTTCGATTGTATTGCTTGCTGTTCACAATCTCCGCTGGAAATTGGTTCCATTCTTCGACCACTCCATGCGTGAAGAAAATGCGCGTGATGTCTAGTGAGAAACGTTTCCCAACGATTTTGCATTCATTGTTCCTAATCACTCCGTTTGTATTTAGAGTGAAAAGGTTCGCTCGGTCGACGTTTTCCTTACCTTTCATAATCTTCCACACTGCGATGATGTCGCCTCTGACTAGACGTTTCTCTACCGAATAAAGATTGAGTTCGCGTAGTCTGTCTTTGTACGATTTATTCCGCAGCGAGGGAATGAGTTTGATAGCTCTACGTTGAACCTTCTCTAGTTTAACAACTTGTATTTCTAAGAAATGGAGACCAAAATTGAACGGCATACCTGAGATGCGATCTATCAAATGCATCAAATAACTTGAGCATACAGTGTTGGTTTTTGTGCGAGATAGTGCGGGATATCATGCCTAGCATTGTGTGGCCTTTCTAAGCAGCATCGTTACATTGCTTGCTACTTTTCAAGTTGTTACTAATGATGACACCTGAACCACTCGCTCTGGCGACGGGAATGAGTTTCGTTCCGGACATTGAATATTCGTGTGTGAGATTATGAGGACCTTTGTGCATAACATTACATTTGTCTACATTAAATTTCATTTGCTACTTTTCTGACCAATCAACAATTTTCTTCAAGGCTAGTTGGATCTGCTGACACTAATTCAGTTTGTAATTTTCCTAAGATCTTAGTATAGTCTGCGAACTTGCTAATGTTTGAGAGTACGTATTTATCGATATCGTGATGAATATCATAGAAAGGACTGGCCCTAACACGGATCCTTGGGGCACGTCGCTTGTAAAATTACCTTGTATGTATAGACATGACATACAGCCGTTTCAACCTAATTAGGGGGGTGACTAAGCTAGGCAGACACAGAGGGGGGAGGCACCCAATCTCCCCGCCACAAGACCGCCGTGTCCCTGCCGAGGCTCGAACTCGCGAC
>SDVV010034690.1:0-11145 GCA_016164225.1 Gammarus roeselii
TTGACTGACAGCCCGTGCAGGCAGAACTATCAAGGCACACCGCGTAGTTGAGTGACAGACCGTGCAAGCAGAACTGTCAAGGCACACCGCGTAGTTGACTGACAGCCCGTGCAGGCAGAACTATCAAGGCACACCGCGTAGTTGACTGACAGACCGTGCAAGCAGAACTGGAAAGGCATCCTGCGTAAGATTCCTAAGTCAGTGTTCATCGGTGTATAATTAGTGTGGAACTGTGGTTATTTTGTAGAAATCTTCGTACTAGGCAATCCAATTTTTTTCCAAGGCAACTGTTCTCTCTAGTCAGGAGAGCTGAGAAACGGCTGGTTATGACTTAGAGGAACAGGTGACATACCCGAACACCTGTAATACTTATTGTTGCAAATTTACCCACATCATCCAACTTTATATTCATTTGGAAAATTACTAGACGAGTCGAATAAGAGTAAAGTCCTTCTGCCAAGCTCGTTAGAGTGTGCTTCTCAAAATAAATGGGAGTTATAAATTGAATTATACATAAATGTTATCATTGTTAGAAACACCAGCTTTTTTTCGAGATGATAAATGAGGGCATTTTGCATTTTCAACGTCGGATATACATTCAAGGATAATAAACATACTTCTACTTGAGAATACTTCAATGCTCAGTGCAGATGAATAGATTGAGGTGTATATGTATATAACCTTGCCAACGTCTGGGCTGCAACCTTAGTCGTTGTTACGAAGACTGCTAGAATTAATTATAAGCACCAGAGCAGGACACATGATACAGTGGAATAAACTTGAATGTGTTCCTTAGAAGATGCATCAACTCTAAGTGGTGCAGCGAAGAAACAAGCTTGATAACTTCAATTATATGCTCTAACTTTTGATAAGTGGTATCCTGTTTTAGAAGTTCCTATTAATTTCATCGGGCATTGAACGACGCCGCAATTGAGGGGATCATTTCCTTCGTTGAATGGATTCTACGAATGGAACTGGAAACACTTGGGAATAGTTCTGATCTCGGGTAAATGTTCTCTGGTCGCATTTTTTTTCACTCGTCGCAATCGATGCGAAGTTTCGTTCATTTAGTCGTAGAAATGATACAATTCGCTGAGTCCTTCAGGGGGTTAATACCTTGCGAGACCTTTTTTGGCGCTACGAGACAATTTTATTTATCTAAAGGAAACTCATATGCCGCTAGAGGGTTTATCAGAAGATTGGTGTGATAACACCCACTAGCCGTATGGCTAGCCGTTACTCCAATTTTCGTGGATTAATTGTGTCATTTTATCACCATCCTTCATAATGGTGGTCAGTTTCCTCAATCCGCTTGTCGTAGCCTCTTTTCGTGGGGTACTCGTGGCCCCGTTACATCAACGGGATCACGAGTATCCCACGTGACCCCGTTGATGAAAACATAAAATCAACCTGCGTATTGAGGCAAGGTCATACATGCAAGGTCATACAGGTAAGGTCATACAGACAAGGTCACGCAGGTAAGGTCATACAGGCAAGGTCATACAAACAAGGTCATACAGGCAAGGTCATACAGGCAAGGTCACACAGGCAAGGTCATACATGCAAGGTAATACAGGCTAGGTCATTCAGGTAAGGTCATACACCCAAGGTCATACAAACAAAGTCATACATGCAAGGTCATACATTCAAGGTAATTCATCTATTCCATAGAGCATCCATGATTTCATCATCGTTCGGGTCTTGTGGAGCCAATCAGAGACGGGCATTGAACATTTTCCCGATTTTTATTGTTTGCTCTGGAAATAGTTGTTCTAGATGAGCAACATCATGGCTCTAAGTATAAATTCTGGGTACTGAAGGAGCGTTAGGAGGCAATTTTTATAATTTACACCTATATTTGATTGCTATTACGATGAGTAGGGAAAGGTCTCCACTGTCACAATATTTGAAACGAAAATTGGAATTTTAACCCACGTTGGGCAGAGGAGGAAACTCACTAATTCAATGTCGATGGGATAGCCCATGCCTGCATCGGAATTAACGTTAAACAAACACTCAAAGAAGAACATCTAACCAGCTGCTTCTTATTTCGAGGTATAATGAAATTTAATACGTGCTTGGACTCGTTCACAAAATTCTTTCTACCTAATCCATAGTTGGCTTGATGTGAGGATTGAATTGGTTATTCAATCATCAGGATTGAATAACCAATCATCACACTAAATATCACCGAACTGAAATTTGCTTAGTAAAACAGTTCACCAAGAAGGATGTTATCAAAGGCACTTATATACATACAATTCTCACTTGATCAATTGCCTCCACCTTTACGGGGTTGAGGAACCAAGCTTAACAGACAGCCACAGCAACTACATGAATAACTCAAACATTTCCTGGAGGAAGTTTTTTCTGTACATGAATATTTATTGTAACTAAATGATACACGATCCCTGTTAATATGTCCGCGAGAGCACATATTAATGTTTGGCCCGTTAGAGGGAGATGTTATATATTAATGTTTGGACCATTAGGGGGAGACGTCACATATTAATATTTGGCCCGTTAGAGGGAGATGTTACATATTAATGTTTAGACCATTAGAGGGAGATGTTGCATATTAATGTTTGGCCCATAAGAGGGAGATGTTACATATTAGTGTTTGGCCCGATAGAGGAAGATGTTACATATTAATGTTTGGCCCGTTACAGGGAGATGTTACATATTACTTTTTGGCCCGTTAAAGGGAGATGTTACTTATTAATGTTTGGCTCATTAGAGGGAGATGTTACATATTATTGTTTGGCCCGTTAGAGGGAGATGTTACATATTAATGTTTGGCTCGTTTGAGGGAGATGTTACATATTAATGTTTGGCCCGTTAGAGGGAGATGTTACATATTAATGTTTGGCCCGTTAGAAGGAGATGTTACATATTAATGTTTGGCCCGTTAGAGAGAGATGTTACACATTAATGTTTGACCCGTTAGAGGGAGATGTTACATATTAGTGTTTGGCCCGTTAGAGGGAGATGTTACATATTAATGTTTGGCCCGTTAGAGGGAGATGTTACATATTAATGTTTGGCCCGTTAGAGGGAGATGTTACTTATTAATGTTTGGCCTGTTAGAGGGAGATGTTACATATTAATGTTTGACCCGTTAGAGGGAGATGTTACATATTAGTGTTTGACCCGTTAGAGGGGGATGTTACATATTAATGTTGGGCCCGTTAGAGGGAGATGTTACATATTAATGTTTGACCCGTTAGAGGGAGATGTCACCAGGGAAAGTAATGAAGCGCATTCCTCCCCTTCTCCCTTCCATAGCAAGATACGATGTGTGGTATTTGTGCGGAATGTTATCCTTATTAAGGCCAAAAAGAATTGTTCTCCGAGAGGTGGATCTCTATTCTTTCCGCCCTCATGGCACCGTTAGAGCCGCGGAGGATGAAGCCAGTGTCCTTTTTGGCAGAATTGTACTTTGAACACACATTTACCCTCTTCATCGTTTTTTTTATTGTTATTGGTTTTCTAGCCAACATTTATTTGACCGCAAGATGATCCAGATGACTTTGAAACCGTCTGTCGATTGAGGCAAATTGTCAGTCGAAAGACAAGATAAATTCGTGACAAATATAATAAGCCTACCTGTTGATAGACACAGTGAAATGTGAAGCAGGGAACTGGCCCGCTAGATCGAGGGTGGAATTGCTCCTGTTCGTTCCAGTGTTTGCAACCCCAAGCAGAATGCCCGAGGATAAATGGTAATAGGGTTAATAGGGATAACAGGGTGATGGGGGGAATTTATTTTGTATGTATAGACATACAGCCGTTTCCCCCTAGTTAGGGAGGTGACTAAGCTAGGCGGACACAGAGGGGGGAGGCGCAAAATCTCCCCGCCACAAGACCGCCGTGTCCCTGCCGAGGCTCGAACTCACGACATGCAGCACCAGAGGCTGACACTGCAGTCGGATACGCTAACCACTCGGCCACGGCGGCCTCTAATTTATTTGGCCTCTAATTTATTTTGATGGACGAATATTTTGCCTGGCAGGAAATCATCGGATATCTGATATATTGTGTAATCAAAACCAGTGTCATTACTTAAGAAACTGCAAATAAACATTCATAGACATAGACGAACACTCACACACCTAACGAATCTTAGCCCATAAGTGCACACTCCGGGTGAGGAGCGATCTCATAGATTTATGCCAGCTGTAGATCATGCCATATTCCACTGCTTTGCCCCAGCTGCAAACACCACAACAAAGGCAGCGTAGACAACATTCACCCTTATTCTCTTATTAACTTAACACAGTTCATATTACTAAAGTATAATCGAAATGCACCCAAACTGCAAAATAACCATGTGTGAGATTCTGTTCGTAAGTGCGTACCATGTCCACGTGTACCCTAGTAACAGCATTTGTGTTGATTCATAGGTAGCAGGTCAGATGAAGGACTAGTAGGAGCCTGTTACTTGCTGTCAGGCCTGAAACTGTTAACTGTAGTGCCATTAGTGTGTGTCGCACTAGCAACCATGTCTATTGACTATGTGTCGCCACCGGGCCAGCATACATATTTAAATCATGGAAGTAAATATATCTACCCGGTCTGTTTCTATGCTCCCCATATAACATGAACAGATTATCTCCGACGACCTACGTAAAAACTCATCTAATACCGTGAGTAATGTTGTGGTTGCTTGAAATCTGTTCTTTCTGTTCTTATACGGCGTGATGAGAGTTCGTAAAGAGTTGCAACGGTGATGACCTCAAAGAAGTTATCTCCGAGTCCAGTGGAATAACAAGAATACTCTTTCATTAGCTCAATACCCCCTGAATGGCTCCGGTCGATGGGTTGCCGGTGATCAATGGACGAGGGATGGTTGCATCTGAGAACTAAATTATACATGAGCCTCAAGAAGACTTCGAACGGGTGAATGGCTCACCGAATGAATGAATACAAACGAATGAATGAATGGTTCAATGAATTAATGATTGAAGAATGAATGCAAACAAATGAATGAATGTCTCATCGAATGAATGCTTGAATACGAACGAAGGAATGAACGACTCACCAAATGAATGAATGAATACAAACGAATTAATGAAGGGCTCGCCGAATGAATGTATGAATACGAACGAATAAATGAATGATTCAACGAATGAAAGAAAAAATATATACAAACGAAAGTATGAATGTCTTACGTTTCGCTTGTGTTCAACAAGGGGAAATAATTAGCGTAGTGACCTGGCGCCATGCATGTCCTCAAAATAGCAGCTGGTGAAGCGAGAAAAACAACAAAGAGAAATAATTAACGCAGTGACCCGGCGCCATGCATGTCCTCAGAATAGCAGCTGGTGAAGCGAGAAAAACAACAAAGAGAAATAATTAACGCAGTGACCCGGCGCCATGCATGTCCTCAGAATAGCAGCTGGTGAAGCGAGAAAAACAACAAAGAGAAATAATTAACGCAGTGACCCGGCGCCATGCATGTCCTCAGAATAGCAGCTGGTGAAGCGAGAAAAACAACAAAGAGAAATAATTAACGCAGTGACCCGGCGCCATGCATGTCCTCAGAATAGCAGCTGGTGAAGCGAGAAAAACAACAAAGAGAAATAATTAACGCAGTGACCCGGCGCCATGCATGTCCTCAGAATAGCAGCTGGTGAAGCGAGAAAAACAACAAAGAGAAATAATTAACGCAGTGACCCGGCGCCATGCATGTCCTCAAAATAGCAGCTGGTGAAGCAAGAAAAACAACAAGGGGAAATAATTAACGCAGTGATCCGGCATCATGCATGACCTAAGAATAGCAGCTGTTGAAGCGAGAAAAAAATCATTAGCGCTGTTAAAAAACGAGAAGAATTTTAAATTTATATACCAATTTATAATGATAGCTCGAATACTTGCTAATTACAGTTGACATTTAGAAAATACTACTACCATATCAGATTGATATGGTAGCCATGACTCGTTGTAATGACTCATACAAATGATTCACACATGGTCCATTTGACTACGACAGATATAACCCTCGTTTTCATCACTGTGATGTGCACTCATAATTCGGGCAATATGGGGTCACCCGTAGTCGAAAGTATTCGTATTTTCTGAGAAACTGAAAATATTTCCGAATATTCATAAAATTATTGAATTATTTTATGTGCACATCAGTCTTGTTTTTTTCTGATCCCAGCACACGGGACTGGCGTGTATCTGTCCATTCTTCATGGTGAAGCATTCATCCGCATGGTCTGTAACTCATCAATATTGGTACGGAATGCTGTCCAAAATTCTCGTCAACATTTATTCAGCTCTGTTTTGCGTTAAAGCATCCGACCCAGTAAACAAACGTGGTTGCATTTGGGGCATCAAATCCCACGATAGTGGAATGGTGTGCCCGACCCCCTTTGCCACTGCTGCTGAGGATGCGTTCAGTCAATTCAGAAGAGGGCCCACGGCGGAGCACTGGTTGGAGATGGCAGGAGATGCAAAGAGATGGCTGGTGATGTAAGAGATGACAGGAAATGACAAGAGATGGCAGAAGTTAGCTGAATATAAAAGCAGATAGAAAGATAGGTGTTTGGCAGGATATGCAGAAGTTAACAGAATATGGTATGAGATGGAAGGGAATTCGAGGAGATGGATAGAGATGACGGGAGGTGGTAAAAGAAGATAGGAGGTTGTAGGAGATGGCAGGAGATAGCAAAAGGTAGCAGGAGATGGCAGCAGATGGTAGAAGGTGACAGGAGATGGCATGAGATGGCAGTAGATGGCAAGAGATTGGCGTAACTGCTGTGACAACGTTCTCCAACAGTCTGCTGAAGGGACGGCATATCTCGCGTAGTTTACAAGTTTACAAGTGTATGAAGACAACAACAGGTATTTTGGCCCTAACTGGGTTGCCTTTTGATACTAAGAAGGTAAGTTCTGAAGTAGAACGTCTAAGATAGCATCTTGTGTCGGTTTATTGTCTGTTTTGATAGATCAAGAAAGGGAAAGTTTGTTGAAGGAAATAGCATTTAACAATGATTCTCGGAACAACTCAAATCAGCACCTGAAGATAAGCCACCGACCAGATCAACACCCACGGTGTTGATCTGAGATTATACAGTTTCATTCCTCGAACACCGAATTACAACGAGCAGGTACCAATCCCGGGCACTTATTTACCGTGCTAGTGCCAGTGCCTGGCACTAATTTAACCGTATGGGTGTCAATGCCGAACACCATTTTTCACGAATATACTGGTGAAAGTGCTATAGATGGGAGCTATTTAACGGCGATTTGGTAGAATTTATCGAGCCGTGACTTAAACGTTTCGATTGTATCGCTGTTTACAACTTCCGCGGGAAGTCTGTTCCAATCTTCGACAACCCAATACGCGAAGAAATTACGCGTGTGAAAAGAAATTACGCGAGTGTGAAACGCTTGCCAACAATTTTGTATCCATTATTCCTGATCACTCTGTTCGCATCTAAAGTGAAAAGGCTTGCTCGCTCGACGTTTTCCTTACCCTTAATAATCTCCCACACTTCGATCATGTCACCTCTGACTCTACGTTTCTCTAGAGAATAAAGGTTCAGTTCGCGCAGTCTCTCTTCGTACGATTTATTGCACAGCGAAGGGATTAGTTTGGTAGCTCTACGGAGGACCTTCTCTAATTTAATAATGTCTTTTCTGAGGTATGGGGACCAGAATTGGACGGAATACTCAAGGTGCGGTCTAACAAAGGCAGTGTATAACTTGCGAATACTATTTCTGCTCTTGTACGAGATTGTGCGGGATATCATGCCTAACATTTTATTGCCTTTTTTGGCTGCATCGTTACATTGCTTGGTGTTTTTCAAGTCGTTACTAATTATGACACCTAGATCTCTCTCTTCGGTGACGGGCATCAGTTTGTTTCCGGACATTGAATATTCGTGTTTAGGGTTTTGGTGACCAATGTGCATAACTCTACACTTGTCGATATTGAATTTTATTTGTCACTTTTCTGACCATTCAACAATTTTGTTCAAGTCTGATTGGATCTGCTCACACTCGATTTTGGTTAGTACTTTTCCTCCTAGCTTGATATCGTCTGCAAACTTACTAATGTTCGAGAGTACGTCGCTGACGAGATCGTTCATGGATATTATGAATAGAACTGGACCTAACACAGATCCTTGGGGCACGCCGCTTGTAACTTTACCCCAATTGGAGGAAGCTTCATTAAGTACGACTCGCTGCCGTCTGTCCGTGAGCCCGCATTTTATCCAGTTATTGAGTTCACCTCGAATGCCGATGCTGTGCAATTTACTAACCAAGCGTTTGTGAGGAACTTTGTCGAAAGCCTTTTGAAAGTCAAGGTAAATGATGTCGATCGGAGACTTCGCGTCGTGAAATTCAATTATATTCTTAAAAAAAAGCAGCAGGTTAGTAAGACATGAACGATTGCGTCTGAAGCCATGCTGAGTGTTAACTATTATCTGATTTAATTATAAGAATTCTGTAGTTTATCCGTGATCAAACTTTCCATCAATTTGATAAAGACTGAAGTAAGACTTATTGGACGATAATTTTCGGGACACTTTTTGTCCCCTATTTTGAAAATTGGGGTGACGTTGGCCTCTTTCTATTGAGCGGGGCAGGTGCCATTTGTGAGAGACTGGATGAAAATGTTTGCTAGATGTTCGGCAATTTCGTTCATAGTCTCTTCCAGTATTCTTGGATGAACTTGGTCTGGACCGGAAGATTTTGTAACTTTCAATGTTTCTATATATTTAATAACTTCGGCAGGGGCAAAGTTCATTGTGCTGAGGGCTTCGATTTATCTTTGCGCTATGATATCCTCAGGGTTAGGAATATCCGCATTCTCTAACGTAAATACAGAACAGAAAAATTGGTTAAGCAGGACGCTCATTTTAGTGTCGTCAGTTTCTAGCTCACCGATATCAGTTTCAAGAGGGCCAATTACAGATCTTGATTTTGTTTTGCTTTTTCACTGAAAAATCATTTCGGAATAGTTTTGACGTTGGTCGCAATTTCATTTTCGTAATATTTTTTCTTACGTTTTTGGACCGTCTTAAAAATCCGTCTGCTGATTTTGTACTATTTTTTTGCAGCATCGTCGTGTGGGTGTTTCTGTTTATGCGTGTTCTTCGCTTTCCTTTGCGACGGAAGGCGCTGAAACTCTCCTTTACAGGACTTAGGCCGATTGACTGCTGTTCGCCTGTTTTTTTGCAAGGGACATGGTCATTTTCAACATTTTGAAGTGCACTCAAAAAATTGTTTAGCGATTGATTGACATCTTGTCCGAGGGTTATATCTGCAGACGCTATTGCCTCTCTTAAGCTATCAAAGTTTGCCAATCTAAAGTTAGGGACTTTTTTGCAGTTAGTTGACGTTTTCATCTTGAGCTCAATCATAAAACGAATAAAGTTGTGGTCGCTATTTCCGAGAGGTTCGCCCACTTTGACGTTCGTGACATGAGAGTCGCTTGCACTGAATATAATATCAAGAATATTGCTATCGCTTGTAGGTGTCTCTAACATTTGGGTCATAAACTTATCGTCAGCAAAATCAATCAGGCGTTGGCCAGTGGCCGTAAATTCTTCTGTTTCCCAATCGACGTCAGGAATATTGAAGTTTCCAAGTACTATACTGTTTTGTGTTCTGACCACATCGACGAGGGTGTTGTAAAGATCGATATCATCGGCGACGATGCTCTTGGGAGGACGATAAACTAGTGTGATTTGACACTTTGTATGTTTACCGACTACTTGAATTGAAACTATGTCGTGTCTGCTGCTTGGAATAGGGACTTCTATTATTTGTAGAGTATTTTTCACGAGAAACGATACTCCTCCACCCTCACGGCCTAGTCTATCTTTGTGAAATAGGGAAAAACCTGGGAGTGTGAATTCGCCCAGATAATTTCTGGTGCTTGATTTAATCCACGATTCTGTGATGGCTATTATGTTGATCTCATCGTTAAGTGCGAGGATTCCCAATTCGTCCATTTTGTCTCGGAGACTTCTAGCGTTTACATAGTAACATTTGAGAGTATTTTGACTCGAAATCCTGCCAGAAACTCTTCGGCTGCGGTCGGGGGCTGCTGTGTTACTTTGATGGACTTTTTTGTTAGTGGTGAAACTGTTTTTGTTGGTTGTTCCTCCATCGTTACTGCAGGGTCCGTGATTGCTAATTGCTCTGGCGGCGGCTGTTGTCTCATTCTGTTGGGCTGTAACGGCGGAGTCTTGTGTTTGGCGTCGAGAAAGTTTTTTTTATTTAATTTCGGTGGCAAGGCCAGCACTGATATTCTGAAGGATGCTTTCGAGGGTATCAAGCCCAGATGTGTTTATGCGTGCCTTGTTGGTGATTCTATCGAATTCATAGTTTTCGAGGTTTATCATCGTTTTCCAATGGTCCGAGAATAAGATTTGTTGTGCTTTGCAAAACGATGCTATGCGATTGTTTAGAAATATCATCTTGCTCAATTTGTATCTTCTTTGGCTTGGATGGGGCAGGGTGCCAGTGACATGGATGTTCGCATGCGATCGTTGACGTTTGTTAGCATGGTTTTATATCTTGCCCATGTTTCTTCAGTCTGCGCCACCACGTCTTTTGCCCCGACTTGTAGTATGATTGGTTTAGAATAAGGTATGTTTTCCTTTTTGATTATTCCTTCAATATCGTCAATTTTCAAACCTGGTTTACCTAGTATTTTTAGTTGGACTCTTTCATTTCGCTGATTTGGTTTGATGGAGCTGAGATTGTAATCGCCAATCACGATAACTTTCTCGAGGATTTGAGAGTCCATTTCATCGGGCAACACATCGAAACGGTCGTTTGTATCAGTTCGGGTGTGGCAGGACTGTCGCCCGACCTGTGATTCTTTGCCACTGACTGCCTGCCGGCTGTTTACTACAGTTGTGTAGAGTGTCTCAGCACTGTTGACCTTATTTTCTATCGATTTGATACGGTCGTTGGTCTCTGGGTCTAGAGCTGTAAGTTTCTTTGCCAGTTCCGAGTCTAAATGTACTTGGAGTTCATTTACCCGATGCAGGGTAGTTTTAGCAATCTCTTTTGTTTCTTCTGTTTCGCTATTTATCACATCTCTGAGTTCGCCAAATTGTTTCTGCACGCTTTTCAGTTCTAATTCAACAGCTAGCAGCCTTGTATCGGCGTTAACTG
>SDVV010034691.1:0-11144 GCA_016164225.1 Gammarus roeselii
GGACAGAGGTCGCTAAACAATATTAAGGGACAGAGGTCGCTAAACAATATTGGGGGTCAGAGGCTGCTAAACAATATTGAGGGTCAGAGGTCGCTGAACAATATTAAGGGACAGAGGTCGCTAAACAATATTAAGGGACAGAGGTCGCTATACAATATTGAGGGTCAGAGGCTGCTAAACAATATTGAGGGTCAGAGGTCGCTATACAATATTGAGGGTCAGAGGTCGCTAAACAATATTAAGGGACAGAGGTCGCTAAACAATATTAAGGGACAGAGGTCGCTAAACAATATTGGGGGTCAGAGGCTGCTAAACAATATTGAGGGTCAGAGGTCGCTAAACAATATTAAGGGACAGAGGTCGCTAAACAATATTAAGGGACAGAGGTCGCTAAACAATATTGGGGTCACAGGTCGCTGAACTTTATCGGGGCTGCATTCCTTGCTCGTGTTATTATCATCGTAAATGGAAGGAAATGTTTCATATTCCTCTATATTTAGCTTGATAACATTGCATGGTCTCCTCCTCAGTCTGCGGAGTTGAGTTCATTCATGAAGGATGGATTGAGGCGTTTTGCCGAATGTTTTTCAGGTTCACATGCGTCACTTAGCACAGAAAACGCGTCGCTTGATCCCCAACTCATTCAAAGTTGAAAAGGCCACACGGCTACATTGACCGACGCCACTCCCAATGAGTTCATTTTAGTGCTCTAAAAGTTACAGGCATATCAACTCAATGTGCGGGTGAACTCGAAAGGCCAAAATGTGACATGATGAGTGAACAAATTGAATATTTTTGCATGAGTAAATATATTTTTTGTTCAAAGGTTGTTATAGAGGAGAGATTCTGTGTAGTTGAGTTTAGTGAGGATTAGGACAGCACATGAGGGGTGGAATAAGGTGAAGGTGAAGTACACCACCCTTCTCCCCGTTGACCAGTTCCCTCTGCTCCTAATAAATACCTGGTTGGACTTATTCATCAAGTACAACCCCCTCACTTCCTCGCGACCCTGGGGAGGCTATTTTATATCGGATCTGATATCCTCAGGCCCAAGAGGTCATCCCTAACGGCAGAAAACTTCTCTGTGAGAAGCTGGTCTTTCTCAATTGGAGAACTGGCTGTGCCACATTGAGGAGAAGGTTGATTTGCATTGAATTATTTATTGAACTATATGTATAAAGTTGTATCATTGTTTCATTGTTCATAGGATTATTTTGCAAAATTATCTAATGAGAAGGCGATTCATTTCCGCTTTAGCGGATAAGCGTTAGCGACCTGCTGCAGCTGATCCTGGAGAAATAGCGGATTAGCGTTAGCGTCCTGCTGCAGCTGATCCTGGAGAAATAGCGGATTAGTGTTAGCGACCTGCTGCAGCTGATCCTGGAGAAATAGCGGATTATCATTAGCGTCCTGCTGCAGCTGATCCTGGAGAAATAGCGGATTAGCGTTAGCGACCTGCTGCAGCTGACCTTGGAGAAATAGCGGATTAGTGTTAATATTATTATTTAATCATTTATTTCCATCGTCAGGCAGTGGGCTTTTAATTTTTATAAAATAATTAAATTCGTAAACATAAGACATGAAACTTCATTATCAACTAGGCTATTTGAATTAAATAAAACGAGAGTTCAATTTGAGTTCATGACAGCTCATCTCTAAGGGCCGCCGGTTCGGATTACCTAGAGCGAAATATTATTTACAATAGTATCATCAATGCACATACATATAATGTCTATTTTGACAAAATTATCCCGACTACATAGCGTTGGGAAAACCAGTGACACGCGGGGTTGAAAAATAAGAAATACTCGGGGTGAATAAATGACAAAATAAATGAGTGTTGAAAATAACAAGTACATGGGGTGGGAAAACAAGCTTGCACGTGGTTAGAGTTCCGAGAACATGGGGTAGGGACACCAAAATGTGCTAACATATTGTAACGATAAGTCTACATTATTGTACGATGACAAAGGTGTGGATGGAGGACATGAATTATACAGAAAAAATGAATTCAATATAGGGTTGGGAAAACGAAAAGCGCCAACATATTGTAAATATGGGGTGAATAGGCGACATAAGTTATACAAAAAAAGTTACACATAAAATACATAGCAAACAATTGAATATACAATTTGCACACTTCATGAACGCTAGGAAATGATTAAATGATTGCCAACCAGAATAATACAATGCTGGAGTACACAAGTCGGATGAATGTACTTCTGTTATAGAAGACAACGCAAAATATTAGCTTATAAGGCAATGATTGTATCATTAAAAATGGTACGGTAATTGTTAGAAATAATTCATTTGTCAAAGTTAGAAGCTGCCTATCGTTCCTCGAAAAGACTGAGTTCGTATTTTAATTATGCTGAAGCGATTGAAACATTTGAAGCATAGAAATAGACAAAACGCTAGTTAACACTTATGGTAATTGGCACAGACAATTGTGATCGGTAGCAACATAGAAAACATATGTATCGTAGAGTAAAAACGATTTGATGGTGTCTCATTGTTGAGAGTTATGGTGGTGGTGGTTGGTGGTGATGGTTGGTGGTGGTGGTCGCTCATGAACAGAAATGCATTTTCTGGTTATTGGTATTATGCATTTAGCTTGTGTTTGTTGGCAAAGTTACCGTTTTGAATTGGTCGGTCAACAGATGTTCATTAAGCCTATCCTTGAAGGACTTGTTGGATTCAAGATTTTTGAGGGTTGTTGTGAGGTTGTTCCAGGATTTTGGTCCAGTGATCGAAAAAGTTCGACAGACAGTTTCTGTTTTCCCGTGTTCAACGTACAGCGTATCATTATTTATTGTGAATCGATTGTTCTTTTCACCTCGGGAATATATGTGCCTTTAGCTGCCGGGTGAATGTTTGTCTAAAAGATCTTTATGAATTCTGATCGACTCAAGGAGTGCCAGTTTGTTGTCGATATTGAGCTACCGTAAATTTTCGAGGAGAGGACTTACGTGGTCTCATTTTCTGTGGTTCCCATCGCATGTTATTCTTGGCGCTAAGTTTATGCAACGTTGCACTTTTTCTCTTTGAGTTTTTGTGTATTTCCCCTAAATTAAAAGACATACTAAAGCGTGGACAATCAGTAATCTTGACTTGAAATCCAATTTTTCTTTTGTGAAGTTTAGGAACAAAAGTGTTCTATTCAACTTGGAACACAGAGTAGTTACGTAGTCTTTGAAATAAAAAGATCGGGATCAAACCACACTCCCAAACTTATAACTTTATCTTCAACAGGAATGTCAGACTTGCCTATCCTGATAGAGAAATTTTTTGGAACTGCTTTTCTTTTCGAGTTCGAGCCGATCAAGGGTCATTTTGTTATCATACCAAGATTTCAGATTAGTTACGGTTGTCTCAGCGTCGTCTCTCAGCGCATTCAGATCTGACGGTTTTCGGGAAAGCACTATTTGAACATCATCGGCGTGCATTACCATTTTCGTTTGAATTTTTGGTAATTTACAATCGATGTCATTTACCAAAACTAGGAACAACAGAGGGCCAAATATCGAACCTTGAGGGACCCCAAGGGCCACTGTGGTCGAATTTGACATAGTCGTGTTATCGAGTTTGACTGAATGTTGCCGATTCATCAGATAACTTTTCGATGTTGCGGAGCTTACCAAAAATAATTGTATGCCCTACCCTGTCGAATACTTTCGATAAGTCTAGCAATACCAGCAGAGATATCTGCCCCTTATCAAAGTTTTTTGAACAGATCTTCAGTGATGCTCATTAGTGCGTCTTCTGTTGACATTTTTCGCCGATAAGCATACTGGCAGTCATTGAACAGCTTGTTTGATTCGAGGTAATCAATCTTTTGGATAGATATTACATTTTCTAGAATCTAGGATAGGACAGGCAGAAGACTGATCGGTTTAAAGTTGGATGGTTCATTCTTGTCTCCAGATTTATGAAATTCTTTTATGATTGCATGCTTCCAGATCTCTGGAAAAGTTTCATTTGCAATGGAGGTGTTAATAACTGTGGTGATGTAAGGAAAGGCTGTTTTTCAGATATTGTAGGACTAAATCATCTATTCCTGGAAAATTTGTGTTCCTCAATACAGTTCGTTTTACTTCGTGTTGCAATACTTGCTTTGGTTTCCATGTGACGCTTGCTTCTTGGTCGCTGTCTCCGTCGAAAGCTTTCGGACTCCATGTATCTGTTGCGTCGCTCTGTAATCCTTGATAAGATTCCTGGGGGACCTCTTCAAAAACCTGTTTCTCAACTCCAGAGAAGTAGTTGTTAAACTTGTCTGAAGTTGCTTGAGGATTTGGATAAGTAGGCGAGGCGATCTTTTTTTTGTAGGGAACAATTCTTTTCAGTACATTCCAAGTTTCTTTTTGATAATTTTGCACTCTTCTAGTTCCTCATGATGGTATTTAATTTTTGTTCTCCTGACTTCTCGTTTGACTCTTCTATTTCGAATTCGAAATAATTCTAACCAAGTGATGCTTCGTTTTGCTCTGCGTTTGAGATATTTTTTTAGTGCAATTTTGTTTTGCAGTTTTTCTGGAATCCATTTAACCTGCATGGTTTCATTCTTTTGGTTTCCGTTGGCACCACAGCGTTCAAACATGTGAGAAGATAGTCTGTGAATAATTGGGCTTGCTCTGTGACGTTATTTGTGCTATGTATCGGTTTTATTATCTCGGCGTTTGCATTTAGTAGAGCTCTGAAATTATCCGCGGTGTAATTTCTTTTTGTACCACAGCCTATTTTGTTACTTGTTTCTTCTCTTTTTTGATGTTAATGGTGCAGTTCATTTCATAGTGATCCGAGAAAAAATTGGGCTTTACGTCTGTGGTAACAATGGAAGACGTATTGTTACTTATGAGCAGATTCAATACGGTTTGGGATTCGGAAGTAATTCTTGTTGCACTTTTTATGAGCTAATGCAGCCCAAGTTTGTCTAAAACCGGCTTCATATTGATGGATTTAAATTTCAATAGGTTGTAATTGAAATTTCCCAAAATGTACAGCGTCCTTCCTCAATGGAATGCTTCTTGAAATCTTTCTTCGATGTATTGAAAAGACTGTTCACTTGCTTCGGGTGGTATGTATAGAAAACCAACTACAAACGATCTGTTTTTTCGTACCTGGATGTTCACCCAAAGTTCATCAACTTCATTGCTGTCGTTAAGCATTACTTGAGAAGAGGTATATTCTTCTCGCACATAAATCACGGTTCCACCTGCTTTCCTTTCTTTATCTTTTCTATAAACATTGGAGCCGTCAATCTCGACGAAAGTATTGTTAAGGTCAGATTCCAGTCAGGTTTCAGTCAGACATAGAATGTAAATTGAGTCCTCCTTCATCATCATTTTGATGTGATGCATCTTTGTTCCTAAGCTTCTAACGTTGATATGTTTAATCAGGATATTATTTAGGTTCTGATTTGTATTTATAGACATGGTTGCTGAGGGGTGGTTGCGCTCCCAGCTTGAACAGTTTGTGTCTCTAGTAATTTGTTTTTATTAACAGGACAGTTGGTGTCACTTTGGGATGATTGCAGAGGCATCTCTTCATCGGATATGGGTGGATCATTGTCGTATTGCAATGGAGAATACATATTGGAACACTGCACATTTGTTTCCACAAGCTTGTTTCGCTTCGCTGCAATATTTTGATGTTCAAAATATGGCTTCAGAGGGTGGGTTGGTGCAAGATTACTATAGTGGTCCGCTTTCTTAGCTACAAATATTGAGTATTGAGCGGCTTCATCACTCTTATGACTGGTTGGATTCATTACAGTTTTCGTTACGATGTCCGGGCTTGTTTTATCTAAGATTTTGATTTGTATTTTGAGTGCATTGCTGAGAATTGCGGGGACTAGATCGTCAAAACTGCTATTATACTCTTTGTTTTCAAAGTACTTTTCTATCTCAGTGAAGGCTTCGTAATTTTCTATGTAATTGAAGGATTCCTCCATTGATATAGTTTTTATCACCTCTTAGATGCTTTTGTAGAGGTTCTCAATTAACCCTACATTATCCTAATAACACTAAACACATTATACGTGCATCACAAGCACCTATTACTATTAAGCAATCGCACCTTTTGATCTCATTGTTGCATCTCTCTGTAGGTAGCTACATTTCCGTGTAGCTAGTACAAAACTGCTTCCAATCATAATGGCAGTGCAACAGATAGTTATTTTGATTTAATAAATATGTATACCCACGCACAAAAAGCGATGGAACATTCATCAGAAGGAATAAATGGTTCAGAGAAATACCTTGCCACAAATATGGCAATAACGCCTTCCTGACAACAAAGCCTTCCCTCGGAAATCTGAGCGACTTTTTCTTACCTCTCCGTAGACAGGAACACAGTGTTTGTTTGTCTTCTTCATATTTTAAATTATCCATGCGAAAACAAACTGCTCCCACAGGGCAAAGAAAAAGATAGTAGGAATTAAATATTTTCTGTTGCAGGATATACAAATAAAGAGTGAATGCACCTAGATTTACCTTAGCCTGTGCAAAGGTATCAAAACAAGGCTTCCCTTGGATCTTGCCCCACAGAAGACAGGTAAGAATAACATTGTTTTACAAATGTGCTATCATCAGTGTATCATGCTAGGTTTCTAAATCTAGAGTAGACTAATAAATACATTTTCAGATTTCTGCAGCAAGACATTCCCTGTATATATTTGGATGCACGATTTCAACCTAACACAAATGTGCAGTTGCAGCTAGCTATGGGAAATTCCTCGGCCGAAGGCTATAATATGATATTCAAATTGGTATTCTGCTCACATGGTATCAATTTTTGTGTAACATCTCTTGCAATGTGTAACATCTCTTGCAACTATCATACATCCAGAATGCACAATTCTGGATCATAAACATAGAAATAATATTGGATCAAAATCTTTAATTGTGAAGCTTAAGACTCCCATTTTTATTCCTGATAGCTACATTCATAGGGGTATACTATTGTCTTTTATTTTTATGTCCATTTTACTACATGCACCCAATCTGTCTGCCTGTATGAGGCAGGTAGAATGGTGTGTAATTATTTCCCATGTGGCACCTGTTTAGCCAAATATTGTTTATGTGCAGCCTTCATTTCCTGCTGCGGACCAACGCCAAAAAGGGAACACTACCTCCATTGTACGACAACACACTCCAGGCAAGACCAAAACCGAATACTCGACTGAATCACAAAAATTATAAAAAGCCGTGAAGATTACCCGCTTTGAAGCAGCGGCGCGCGGAATTTTCTTGCCGACTTTCCTGTCTCCTTTCTTTTCCTCTTCTATATTACCTTGGATGTCTTCATTCAGTTAAGTTGAAATCACACCAATACCAAAGATTTTTACTTGCCTTTTTCAGTCATTGTCCATGTGTCTGTTTTTTGGTGCTTGCCGATAATACTCAACCTTATTTCGTCATAAACTAGATTGAAGTCAGATTGTGCCTTAAAAGTGAAAGCACCGAGTTCACTTGAATTATCATCGCTCACAAAAGCTCACGTTATTAACGTTTTGGTTTGCCAACTGGTAACTCTTAACCCATAATCAATATTACCAACTTCATCAAATTTTCATCATTAAGTCCTGTTTGTTTTACTAAGGATCCTTTCACCGCGTGAATCATACAATGTCCGTCTGCTAGTGTTGATCGTCTCATTAATCTTAAATCATTAAGAATGGTGTCGATGTTGATGTTCCTGGGGAATTGTTGCAAGTTTTCCGTCACCTGCATTGGCATTTGTTCATTCGGTTTATTGTTTCTTGTGTCAGCAACGCCACCCTCATTTAAATTTTTAATATGCTCTTCTGTAACACTCTTATTGACGTTATCTAAGAATCTGGTTGCTAATTCTCGAGTAGCATTGTTTGTATGTTTGGGATATCCTTGCTTTCGGTTCTGTTCTTTGCTATTGATGATGGGTAGGAGCAGGGGAGACCGAACAGAACCAAGGAAAATCAATTTAGATCGGTGGTTGAAGAGAGGCGTGGCTGAGGATGGCTGAACCGAGCTAGAGAAAGGAATGGGTAGAGGGGGGTAATATATGGGAGGGATTAGCGGGATAGGTAGAGTTAGAGTTTGGGCTGAGGTTAGAGAATGGTAGCGAAGGTGGGGGCTAGAGGAAAGAACCGAAAAAGGTGGGTAATATATGGAAGGGATTGACGGGATAGGTAAAGTTGGAGTTGGGACCGAGGTTAAGGAATGGTAGCGAAAGTAGGAGCTAGAGGAAAAAACGGGTGGAGGGGGGTAATATGTGGGATGGCGGGATAGGTAATGTTGGAGTTTGGGCTGAGGGTAGGGAATGGTAGCGAAAGTGGGAGCTCGAGGAAGGAATGGGTGGAGGGGGGTCATATATGGGAGGGATTAGCGGAATAGGTAGAGTCGGAGTTTGGGCTGAGGTTAAGGAATGGTAGCGAAAGGGGGATTGGGGCTGTGCTGGAAGCATAGTTAGACGAATTTGCATGAGTAGCGTAGAGCGGTGGAGGAGGGTGTTGGAGAAGACGTGAGGAGGCGCTGATGGGACGCTATTGCTGCGACCGCGCTGAAAAGCCGTTGCATTGAAGCTGATTGTGTGGGGATGATAATGAGTGACTGATTGGTGATTTTTAGTTTGAATTTTAGTTTGGGGTTGACAAGAAGGCGCTAAGATGTGAGTTGTCTGCGAGTAGATGTCCTTTGCTGACGTGTGCTGGGGTGATGATACGAGATGATGGACTTATGATTTAGGGAAATTGAGGAAGGGAGGAGACCAGAGTAATGATTGCTTGCTTCTGACATTGTTATAGTATTGGGATGGCAATACCTCAAACCTCCGAGGAACGTACCGTGCTACCGTGTTGAAGAATTTGATAATCCACTATTGTTTAGTCTAGCATTTTCCGAATGAAACAACCGTTCGTCGGGGGCACCAGTGAATTCGTCTCTTAGTTTGCCTGTTGGGATAACTTTGAGCCTCAAGGAGTTGCATAGACTCATGAACCGGTGCCTCAGTTCCATTGTTTTCAGATTGAGGGGTTCTACCCTGTACACCTTAGCATTTTGTTTTTTCGTTAAAATTGCGGTGGTTATTTTGACTACTTCTTCATTTTCGATGTAGTCCGTGAGCACAATAATGTAATTTTTGAATGGATTTGCGCTCTCAATGATTTTAGACAGATCACCATAATCGTTAATTTTTATTTTTTCAAAAGTGCATCTATCTGAAAGGTCGGACGTTAGCACATTTGTCATGAAGATATCACCAATGAGTATTGTCTTAGGGGTCTTGGTATATTTTGTTGACCCGGTGCTGGTGCCGGATGCTTCACAGTGAGACAGCTTTGCTGTTGCGGATTTTTCTGTTGAGTTGACGATTGAAGGCTCTGTATCGGAAGGAGAATTGGGGATTATCGACTCAGTTTCAGAAGTACAAGAAGTGGGAGATGGAGAGTTCAGCAGCGTTGGGTGAGTATGTATCACCAAATAGGCTACCCTGTGGGAAAGGATAGGCTTCTCCTTATCGCGTTTTGGGGCACATGCGTTGGTCACCGGAGTGTTTGGGCAATGCGGTAGCTCTATGTTTATAGGCTTGCTGGTTCAGGTGCATTTTTGGCTTTTGCATGATATGCAGTCCCTGTTATTCTTGGTACATGCTCATTTCTCGCCCGTTCCGCTGTCACCCATGCAGTAGGATTTGCTTCTGTAGGTGGTGTAGCTAAGGAGCGACATGTCTTTAATTCAAGGTTAGATATCAGTGAAGTGGACTACTTAGAGGGTTTGTTGGTGGGGGGGGATTAGAGAGCGTCTTATATTATATCTGATAATATCTTTTAATGTAAGAAGTACCTGATGGTGAATTTGCAGTCCATAAGGTCGACAGGCTTATACTGCGGTGCAATTTTCTCGAGGAACCGGAATGAGTTATAAACTTAATACGGGAGGGAGGCAGTGGTAAAGAGGGCGTGGGTAGAGAGCAGCATCAGCTCCTCATGACCCTGGGATGGTGAGAGGCGCGCACATGTGTACACATTAGTCGAAGAAGCACACAACTCCGATGTTTCAGATAAGGTATGGCCAAAAACGGCAGCTGAAATGTAGATAATTTTCACAAATAATCTTGAAGTAACAGGAAAAGATACGGGCTATTTTGGTTTTGACGGTTGTCGGGTAATAACTGAAAAAAAAAATTATATCTATGAAAATTTAACACAAAACCATCTTAGTCGAAAAACGAATGAAGGCTAAAAAGCTCAAAAAGTAATCTACTCAGATGTGTATAACATAGATTCATACAATATAACCCTCCAAGATATCTTCGAAACGAATAATGATATATAGTTATACTAATATGATGATGTTAGCTTTCTTCTACCCTCAATTAGGAAATATTACAGATGTCACACTTGATAAAATGAGATTTTCCAGTCACATTATTGAGAGGACTATATTATGTCATTATTCCGGGAGAAAACATCTGCAATTCATTAATTGAGTCGCACGTTAGCATTCGCTAGTGACCTGCTGCAGCTGATCCTGGAGAATAGCGGATTAGCGTTAGCCAAACTAACAAAAAAAATAGCGGGTGCCCAACTCTGGAGATAAAATATTATCGAGAATCTATGCTGCTGCAGTGTTGTCGTCACAGCAGCGAGACAATCATTCCTGCAGCAGTGTTGTCGCCACAGCAGCGAGACAATCTTTGCTGCTGCAGTGTTGTCGCCACAGAAGCGAGACAATCTTTGCTGCTGCAGTGTTGTTGTCACAGCTGCAAGACAATCTTTGCTGCTGCAGTGTTGTCGCCACAGCAGCGAGACAATCTTTGCTGCTGCAGTGTTGTTGTCACAGCTGCAAGACAATCTTTGCTGCTGCAGTGTTGTCGTCACAGCAGCGAAACAATCTTTCCTGCAGCAGTGTTGTCGCCACAGCAGCGAGACAATCTTTGCTGCTGCAGTGTTTTCGCCTCAGCAGCGAGACAATCTTTCCTGCTGCAGTGTTGTTGTCACAGCAGCGAGACAATCTTTGCTGCTGCAGTGTTGTTGTCACAGCTGCAAGACAATCTTTGCTGCTGCAGTGTTGTTGTCACAGCTGCAAGACAATCTTTGCTGCTGCAGTGTTGTCGCCACAGCAGCGAGACAATCTTTGCTGCTGCAGTGTTGTTGTCACAGCTGC
>SDVV010034692.1:0-11144 GCA_016164225.1 Gammarus roeselii
CTTTCTCTCTCTCTGTGTCTTTCTCTCTCTCTGTGTCTTTCTCTCTCTCTGTGTCTTTCTCTCTCTCTGTGTCTTTCTCTCTCTCTGTGTCTTTCTCTTTCTGTGTGTCTTTCTCTCTCTGTGTGTCTTTCTCTCTCTCTGTGTCTTTCTCTCTCTCTGTCTGTCTTTGCGCACACACACACACACACACACACACACACACACACACACACACACACACACACACACACACACCGTAGTTATTGGTTGCTGATATTGCCAATTGATGATTGAATAGCGTGTATGAGTGAGGCTTTGCAACCGCGCATATCTCATACCTTCATTACTCATCGGTGTTAATTACTTGCAGACAGCTTTAATCCAGATATTTATTTTTATTAGACGCAATGAAACCAAGGGAATACAACAATACTGTCTGCTATTTTTGGGGCTTCTTTGCCTTAATGTATGAATAACGTAATGAATAACCTAACATGAAGTGACCTATTATACACGTGATAATTGTTTCCATCGTGATGTGCATGATTATTGGGTATGAATTAAGATTTCATCCATTCTTCCATAGTGCCCCATGTTCAGCTATGGAAGGAAGATGCACATATCCCTTCATACTCTCTCTCATTTTCTCTATAACAGTTTTTTTATGAACCCTATACGGGTTACTAAATATGATTTGATGGTCTTGACATATAATTGTACGTGTTTTTGATTCTGTTTATACATATATATATATATATATATATATATATTTATGGATAGATTTAATATTTAAAAATAATATAACATCGCGTGTGTATGAATAAAGATTTTTTGTTTGCATTTTATGCTCTCTTCCGATCATTCACGGTATCTTTTTCTGTTTTATACGTTGTGATGATCTTTATTAGGATATCTAATTCGATTTTATGTTCATTTTGTATCATTATGCGTATCTCAGATTTGAGTTCATTTGTGTATATACAGATTTAAGATTAGGTAGAATACCATACTGTTTTTATGAATGAATTAGGATTTTTATTTATTCCATTTCTGTTCTGCTCGTGATATGTTCCGGCGGGGTTGTTACTTATGTTCATCTAGGATAGTTGGATGTTCGCTACCGTTCATTCACGGTTCCATTTATTCGATTGCACGATGTGATGAAGGCTATATTTACCCTTAGCAATAATAATAAGATACACCCCACCGTTCACACACTGCTCCTTTCACTCTGTTACACTTTGTGATGCCGTCAATATTGTTAATAAATCTGCTTTGTTGGCCTCAACTAATCATTGTGTGTAATCCAGATTTATTTCATACATATATGTATTGTGTTGAAGTAACCATAGAATCACACAACACTTGTGTGTATTTTCATTCAATCATACATTCATTCAGATGCTCGCTACCGTCCATACACTGTCCCATTTTTGACAATTGCACATTGTAATGCCCTCTATCTGGATATAAACTCTGGTTTGATGTTCATTTTGTTTCATAATACGTAGGTTAGATCTGTGTACATACATGTATAGATTTCAGATGAAGAATAATACCATACCGTTTAGGCATGGATAATTTTTTTTTAGCTAATTGTTTTGCATTGATATTTCTTTGGTTGTGACATGTTCCCGGAAATATTGTGCATTTATGTTCGTTCAGCTATGAAAGTAAGATTCATGTTACCGTTCATACTCAGTCCCATTTTCTGAGTCAATCGTTGTAACGACCCCAATAAGGCCGCTCAATCTGATTCGATGGTCTTTGCTTAGTATTATACGTATTTATGATCTGCGTATATTTAGGTTTAGATTTAGAATGCACACGAAATAATGCCATACCATCAATCTGATTCGATGGTCTTTGCTTAGTATTATACGTATTTATGATCTGCGTATATTTAGGTTTAGATTTAGAATGCACACGAAATAATGCCATACCATTTATTATTTCGTTTAGATTTGGTATGGCATTATTACCAAACTTTATTACCAAACTTTATTTCGTTTAGATTTTTTTTATTGATTATAAATATATGTTTGAAAGATCATCCCATGTAAATGGAATGTACTGTTATAACTATACCTCAAGCCCGTCGAGTACCGAATGAAATGTTCACGCAAGTCTTCCAGGAAGATCCCCTCATTTCATTGCGGCTCATAAGAAGCGCCCAGCTGTATAGATGACGTTAGGTAATCTACATTCAGACAAGCAGCTTCCATGATGACACAAACATTGTCTGGAATAGCCACCAAGTGAAGTCGTAAGTTAATCCAAAGCATATTATCTTTCTAGAATTTTTTTTTAATTCCCTGTCCTGTTCATGTTTATCCTCCATTTTTAAAATTTCCAAGGCATTATTTGGTAAGGGACATTTTAGAGCATTTTTATGACAATACGAAATTTTCGCTCCGACCTGCAGTTGAAGACGACCTTGGTGAGCTATTATGTTCTCGCCCTCTTCAAAGAAAGCCTTCTCCTACAAATTTTCACATTCCTATGATTTGACTGACGTGGGAGACTTTCTGCGTCCTGCTTTTGTCCAACTAAGACTTCTTCGTTTTCGCTGACTCTGCATTTCTTTGTCTGTGGAAGCAGGATATGTGCCGGGAGGGGATCAAGCAACTGGGGGAGGTGCAGTTGGCATGACTGTTATGGAAGCAGGCACAGAAACATGGCAAGGCAAGAGAGCGGCAAGAGGAGTGGCAGCGGGGGAGATGCGCTTGGTGCTACTGCGGGATGACGATAATGAACCGTTGAAATGCAATTGGGTTGATTACATGTGTCGTTTTGATGTGAACGACAACAGAGGTGCCACACATTCAACCAACATCACATTTTGTTTTTTCGACATCCTACTGAAACCGATTGAGCACAAGTCTTTCTCTGGAGAATTTGCACCTGTTCACTATTCATGAATGTGTATGTGCGGTGTGCAGGATTTGAACCTGTTCACTATTCATGAAAGTGTATGTGCGGTGTGCAGGATTTGGACCTGTTCACTATTCATGAAAGTGTATGCGTGGTGTGCAGGATTTGGACCTCTTCACTATTCATGAAAGTGTATGTGCGGTGTGCAGGATTTGGACCTGTTCATCATTCATGAAAGTGTATGCGCGACGTGCAGGATTTGGACCTGTTCACTATCCATGAAAGTGTATGCGCAGTGTGCAGGATTTGGACCTGTTCACCATTCATGAAAGTGTATGCGCGACGTGCAGGATTTGGACCTGTTCACTATTCATGAAAGTGTATGTGCAGTGTGCAGGATTTGGACCTGTTCACTATTCATGAAAGTGTATGCACGGTGTGCAGGATTTGGACCTGTTCACTATTCATGAAAGTGTATGCGCGGTGTGTAGGATTTGGACCTGTTCACTATTCATGTAAGTGTAAGCGCGGTGTGCCGGATTTGAACTTGTTCACTATTCATGAAAGTGTATGCGCGGTGTGTAGGATTTGGACCTGTTCATCATTCATGTAAGTGCAAGCGCGGTGTGCCGGATTTGAACCTGTTCACTATTCATGAAAGTGTATGCGCGGTGTGTAGGATTTGGACTTGTTCACTATTCATGTAAGTGTAAGCGCGGTGTGCCGGATTTGAACCTGTTCACTATTCATTAAAGTGTGTGTGCGATGTACAGTATTTAAAGTAGAATCTATAGTCTGTAATTTATTTAATTATCTTTCTTAAACTAAATTGTGATGAAATCAATTTCTGCTCCTGCCACCCATCAACGAATGAGCCGACTGCGACGACTGTTTGTCGCAGCAGCTGCTCGATCTATATTTGCCGCATGCAAGTATGGTGCAGATCCACACTCATTTCCCAGATATTCTGAATGCCGAGGAAAAAAGACAAGAAACATTCCAAATTGTTTACGTTGCCCCAATAACGAACGGTAACTTTACTGCACGAACGAACACTTATGTCACGCAGTGAATTTGTGAAAGGCTCAAAGGACCAACAAGTATGTGCTCGTGGAGATATGCCAGACATTCAGATTTTGTGATGCCAGCTTTCCTCAAGCTTGTGCCTGCTCCGCGCATATGCTAGTTAACTCGACATTCTTCAGACTGTGGCGCTATCCGAAGAAAGATGTTTACAGTGTCACCGTTCCACCCCATTGCACCACTTGCGCCCCTGGTGGAAAATTACCTTCGCACCTTCATTCCCTCTGCAGTGAGTGGCGAGGATATACGAATGACTTGTTTCTACTCTCCTAAATATTTGGTCGAGCCCTACTCAAAGAGTCTCGCGTCTTGCAAGCAGCAGTGAGAAGAGTAAGATAAGGCTTGTCGAGTATGATTTAGAACTGCATTTGATCGTTTCGTTTCAACTGGGCTCCTTCACAAGCTTTGTTTATGTTCACGGTGCTGAATTGCTGCTCTTGCTGTTTAATTGGTGATTGCGGGAGGATGTTTGGGTGGGTGTAGTCTCCGGTGTTCCTCAGAGCCGTGTCCTGGGCCCGCTGCTGTTGCTTCTTGGCACTGTTGACATTGCTTCAAGTCTGGACAATTGGCTTTGGGACGTTGACTATTCCACGTCGATCGGATCAAGGGCAGGTCCGCGCAATCATGAGGCTGATCCTGCGTCTCTTCCCAGAGATCTCGTGAGAATTGATGAACGGGGCTCGGTTTGGGGGATGTAACCAAATCTTAACAAAACAAAGACAGTGGTTGTTTAGGTTTTCAAATTTTTACACCTGGTTTTCCATCTGTTGGCTTGGTGATGGTATACTTGTTGATTAATCTCATTTTGAAATTTTGGTGTGATGTTTGAAGCAAAGCTGACTTATCAGATAAAATCGTTGCTCAGCCTGCATCACTCATGATCGATATCGTGAGGCATGCTTGGGGATTGTTTGATGATCTAGCCCTTCTTCGAGAGAGTTTTCTTAGATATCTGCTACCTTAGCTACATTAAAATTTACCTGTCGCTGGTTCTGCTGCGGAATCACATTTGTGGCTACTTGTTCGTGTTGTCTCAAGTGATTATTCTTGTTGTATGGAGTTTCTGTCTGAGACATGTGTCAGGTCAGCGTCGCATGGTCTCGCATCCTGTGTCTCAAGAAATAAAATTTTCTTGACTGGTACAGTATCACTCAACGTATTTGTTTCCAGATAAATTTGTTCTCGTTCGTAACCCTCGTCATTTTGTTGCCTTGCACGAGTTTGCTCTTATCCCTTTTTATTGAAGGACCTCGCAGTTTGGTAGCACTTTTGTTCCGTCAACACTTGCCCTGTGGAGTTCTCTTGATGTGTCTGTGTTTTCTGGAGGTGGAATTAGCTCATTTGAGTGTCTAGTCGATCATCTTTCCCTTTCCTAGATTTTATTCTTCTTATTGTTCTTTGTCCACTGTTTAACCGTTGTTTTCCCGCCTAGTTCGATTGGTAATAGTTAATATATAACTGAAACAGCCCTGGAGATCCTATAGCTGAAACAACCCTGGAGACCCTCTAGCTGAAACAGCCCTGGAGACCCTCTAGCTATACAGCCCTGGAGATCCTATAGCTGAAACAGCCCTGGAGATCCTATAGCTGAAACAGCCCTGGAGACCTTATAGCTGAAACAGCCCTGGAGACCATCTAGCTGAAACAGCCCTGGAGATCCTATAGCTGAAACAGCCCTGGAGATCCTATAGCTGAAACGGCCCTGGAGATCCTATAGCTGAAACAGCCCTGGAGACCTTATAGCTGAAACCGCCCTGGCAGCGTCTCCAATAGCCATAACGGCCCTGGTGATTGTTGTTGATTGTCTATAGTTACGTGTAGTATATAATTATTTAGTAATAGTATATGAATATATTAATTTATTTATGTATCGTATTATTTAGTGTCGCAGGCACCGCTGGTATTTCAATGGGTACTTATTGCTAGTCTTTGCTCGACCCATGATTTATTTAGGGTTTAATTAGTGACACTTATACCGTTGTGATAGGATATAATTTTTTTAAATAGTATATGGTATTGTATTATTTAATCGATGTAACTGTATACGTAGGATTTAATCTTTTTGTATCGTATACCTATATAGTTATTTATATATCGTATTATTTAGTGTTGCGGGCAACGCTATTATTTCAATGGGTATTTATTACTCGAACATCAACTTATTTAGGGTATTATTTAATGATGTGGATACCGCAGTAATAGGATTTCAACTTGCTTCAATTGTTCGATCAGCTACATTGTTGGGTATGTTGACCTGTTATGTATTAGTGAAGGGCAGTATTATGTAGGTTCTTTGTTATTATAGAGCATAATCTATAATAGTGGATTAAATCCAGCCACTTTAGCCATTGTATGTATGTATACGTTTTTCAAAGTTACGTAAATATACACATCATTATTTATGATAAAAATAGACCGCGCTGCTATTATACGTTCACGTATTTTCAATCCGTATGACTGTGGACAGTGTAGTAACATATATGTTCAAGTTTATAATAATTTATTACATGGGTTGGGGTGGATGGATGATTATTCATTTTATAGATCATTACCACTTGATTTTTTTTTCTTGGGCTCTATTGTTGTCCTCTGCCTTTTTTCAGTGATAAATTTTGCTTTTTTTATTATATATCGAGGTTGGTTGAGACAAGGTGACCCAAGAAAGGAGGGTACTCGTGGGACCCGCAGGACCCTTGGAACTCGGGGTTTCGGGAACCCGGGGGAATACTGAAAAGCGAAACAGCCAACAACTACCCGAGTGAGATCATTTGCTTGCAACCAAAGTGTTTCTGCATGTTACTCGAATCCGACGACACAAAATCGGCTGCTTAGGGTGTCAATTACCAGACAGAAGTCAAAATCCGACACGAACAATACAGAGGCATCCATAACTAGAAAACATACACACACTTTGAGTAGTAGTAGAAGTAGTAGAGGTAGTAGTTTCATCTGTTTTTCACCGGAGTCTCAACGCGAAGTTAATGCAAACTCCCCCGTAGGGCAATTGTAGAGTAGCAAAGTAGATGCAGCGTAGATTACGAGTTGGTTCAACTCAGATTCAGAGTAGGTTCAACGCAGATTCAGAGTAGGTCAACGTAGATTCAGAGTAGGTTCAACGCAGATTCAGAGTAGGTTTAACGTAGGCTCAGAGTAGGTTTAACGTAGGTTCCGAGTAGGTTTAACGTAGATACTGAGTAGGTTTACCGCAGATTCCGAGTAGGTTTAACGTAGATACAGAGTAAGTTTAACGTAGATACAGAGTAGGTTTAACGTAGATACAGAGTAGGTTTAACGTAGATACAGAGTAGGTTTAACGTAGATGCAGAGTAGGTTTAACGTCGATGCAGAGTAGGTACAACGTAGATACTGAGTAGATTTTACGTAGATTAAGAGTAGGTTTAATGTAGTCGAGCAGCAGGCGCCTCCGCGCTCCACCGGAGCCCCAACGCGAAGTCGTCGCTCGCCACCCTGCAGGACCCATGCGTGCGTTTAACGATATATAATTATATAAATAATACAAAATAGATCACCGTGATAAAAGGGCCCAGATAAATAATAGAGCCCACGAAATAAGAATAAATGTAATACTAAAATAAAATGTTAATGATCCATAAAATGAAGAATCGTCTATCCACCCCAAACACACTTTGAGGCCACACACATCATTCGCGCGCAAGCATGCCAGCTTCAAACTGTACGCACTATTAAAAATTGCCTGAGTAAGTTTGAAAAAAAGGCGCTGCTATGTTGACGCGAGCACTACTCTTGCCTATGGGCATCCTGACATTCCCTGAAAATTTATTGAAGTTGAACCTATCGTTACTAAAAAGAGGAAGCGATGTGTCGTGGATTGTGATACTAATGCAAACATGGATTTAACTTGGAAGAGACGGAAGCCTCGATAGTACATCCACGTCTTCAGGTTTTATTCTGTAAATGAACTTAAGATGTTGTAACCATGTATATATTCCTAAGATGGTATGCCCCTGCAATCGCTCCTACCGTGATGAAAATAGATTGGTGTTGATGTTCCTAATATGTTATAACCAAGCTAGTATGTATCTATGTCATAAATGAATAAAAAATAAATTTTTAACATATTTTGCATTGTCCACAGTCATAAGGATTGAAAATACGTGAACGTACAAATGCACTGCCTTCTATTTTTATCATTAATAACGTTGTGTACTGACGTAACTGTGAAAATACATCCATACAATTGCAAAAGCGGTTGGATTAAATCCACTACTATTTGTTGATGTATGTTCTTAGATGTGGATGTAAGTGTTTCTAATATGTTGTAACTATGCCATTATTTAATAAATAAATATAAACTTGAACATATATGCTTCATTGTCCACTGTCATACGGATTGAAAATGCGTGAACGTATAAATACACTGCCTTCTATTTGTATCATAAATAACGTTGTGCACTGACGTAACTGTGAAAATGCATACATACAACAGCAAAAGCGGTTGGATTTAATCCACTACTATTTGTTGATGAAAATATTTCTAAAACGTGGATGTTAATGCTCCTATATATATTGTACCCATGTGATAAGTAGTAGTAGTAGTTTGATTTGGTTTTCCACCGGAGTCCCAACGCGAAGTTAATGCAGACTCCCCCGTAAGGCAATTGAAGAGTGGCAGAGAAGGTGCAGCGTAGATTAAGAGTAAGTGCAGTGTAGATTCAGAATAGGTTCAACATAGATTCAGAGTAGGTTCAACGTAGATACCGAATAGGTAGTTTAGAAACTGGATGATAGTGGGACTGAATAGACTAGATTAAGGAAACAAATGAGCACAAGTGTTCATGTCGAGTGACTCCCTTAAAATAATACTGGGTGTAGTCAACGGAGCACACATACTGGTACTGGGTGTAGTCAACGGAGCACACATACAGGGACAAGAACGTGGTTATGATTATCGGATAGGGTCGAGTGGAAAGGGAAAGATAAACGTTTGAGGTGGTCTCATTCGACCGCTCTGCTCGAAACGGTTTCAGCCTAGACTGTACACGCACATACCCTCGACGGGCTCGTACCTTTCCCAGAGGACATACCCAATTGTCTGACCAGAAGTTGGGGTCATGAGGCCCCTACCTAGGTATTGAGTCTAGATTGAAATGAGCATCCGAGTAATGAGATTTTGAAAATATACGCAAAAGTTGATGAGCAACAGGCTCAGTTTTCTTGGCAGGGTTGCGCCCCCAAGTGTTGAAAAGGATAAGCATCCCGAGCACTTGTGGTCCCTTGAAGAGCCTGTGCCACTCCACGGTCAGACGTCGGAGCGACCTCTCCTACGAGTTGATCCACCCTTAGCAAACCAAGAGTCTAGATCCATATAAGCCTACGAGTTTGAGATATTGATAACCGCAAAGATTTGAAGAGCACCACGCTCAATTACCTGGGTAGTGGTCCTCTCCCGAGTGTTCAGAAGAAGATGTATTTTCTACACTTGTGGTCCTTTGATGTGATTGCGGCACCTCAAGGTGAGGAGTCGGAGGGATCTCCTAGGAGTAGATCTGCCCTTGACAACTCGGAAGTCTAAATTGAGATAGGCACAGGAATTATGAAATTTCGATGAATGCAAAAAGTAAGGAGCAATACACCCAGTAAACTGGGTAGTGGTCCTCTCCCATGTGCTGAGAAGTATAAGTTTCTGTGCACTTACTCTTCTTTGAAGAGCATTGCGCATTTACACAAAGAAATGCCAGAGGAGCCTCTCTTGAAGAGAGAGTTGCACTCGGCATCTCCTGAGTTATAATTAACGTAAGCCGCAGAATCATTAACTAGGACGCCGCAGGAGTAAACCAGTTCAAGCTGTCGGGCCCTGCTGCTGACACAGATTTCGAACCTCAACGCTGACCCGAAGTTGGTGATGCGGGGACTCCTGGCCGGACCGTTTAGCGCTAAATGGAAAAGGTTGTTTGCGGTTAAGTGTGAGAATAACCCTTTGTGGGGGATTCGGCCCGGTGACCGAATGCATTTATTTCCTGGAACTCATCAGTAACCAGCATCCAAAATTTAATTAAATTTAATCAATTATAGCTGCGTATATTTCACAGATAGTAAAATCACGTACCACGAACGAACAACGAATGAATAACATGTTTTACCATTTCATGTACAATTTTAGCTCAAGTATAAAATACCTTTACTAGTACTAATTTCTAAATTTATCAGCAGGTAGAAAGTGTGTAGCAGTAATTTAATAAAAAAATGTAGGAGCTTGCGTGGTGACTTCAGCTGAATATCGTTAACAAAATGTGAAAGAAACTTGAATGTCTATTTGAAAGCCGTATAAACGCCAGTGCAGCGGGGAATGTTCAAAATATGAGTTATTTTTTCTTAGCTTTCAGCGGAAAAAATGTAAGTTGCCCAATACCCTCCCCTAAATATTTTAATGTTCAATAGTCTTCCAAGCTACATGACACTCTTGTTTCACAACGACTCCAGGTCACAGTTTTGACATGAGATGAACGCTTGAACCGGAGAAACCGTTCAAACTTGAAGGTAAAAGAACTTCACTATAAAAAGTAGGGGATGTCTGACGCAAATACATTCGTCGCGCACCTCTCTTGGCACTCCCTCGCAACCAAGTGACACTTGTAGCAAATACTCCAGGAGTGTAATTTGATCAAGTGATGTAACAAGTTGGAATTTCTTTTTGCTCGTTCATATCAGACGATGGAAACGTATATAATATCTCATATCCGAATAAATACTTCGATGACACTGCTGCAGGTGTTCAATAAATTGTTATTAATACATCGATATTTTTTTATTAATTCGGTAACACGCACCAATTTGGTAAGATTGGTCCATCATTGAATCCCTTAGATCCAAAATTATGATCGATTAGACGACACACTATTTAAAAGTTATTGAAAACTGCAAGAGCAAAGGTAAATATTTCATTTCAAACTGAACGGAAAATAGTTTTTGTGAATTTGACTCTTCACGAAATTTCCTTTACTAACTTGATTAGTCATATACGTAATAGTATATTCGAACATTTGCGATGAGATAATTGGATGGTTGCTTGTCGCCATAACCTTGCATGTAGATGAAACCTTGCACAGAGCTCTAACCTTGCACAGAGCTCTAACCTTGCACAGAGCTCTAACCTTGCACAGAGCTCTAACCTTGCACAGAGCTCTAACCTTGCACAGAGCTCTAACCTTGCACAGAGCTCTAACCTT
>SDVV010034693.1:0-11144 GCA_016164225.1 Gammarus roeselii
CTCAACGTAGATCAGACCCGAACTTGTAGAGAAAGTCGGGTGTGACTCTATTTTGCATGGCTTTCCACAGAGTCTGTTTTTGGAGAGAATTGTGTCACATTGAAGTTTTGTGTCTACTCTGATGGCAAAGCTTTCGTCGCCGCTGGTGGCGATGCTCACGACTGGGCGGCCAGTGAAGGAGCCTAGCTCTTTTCGCAGAGTGTATGGACAATTGTTCGGTCTAACGTTGGCGTCGAACGTGATTTTTAGGTGTTCTGGAAAGGTAGGACTATTATTGAACAAGTTGTGTTCATTGAATGGCGTGTATTGCCTCCTTCTTGCATTCCTTGGAGCTCTGTTGGGATTTTGGCGAGGCGAAGAGTTGTCGAAGTTGTCGTCAGATGTAGAGGTGGAGGTACTTGTGTAAGCTGCGGGTTCTTTAGTTGGTTTGTTTTATATTAGTTCGTGGATATGGAGGAAAATAGTCTTGACATGTCCCTCGAGTCTCGTTAGACGATCGTCGATTGTGCTTGGTTCTGCGGCGAAGACTTCTGCTTGCTGTTAAGAGAGGCCGGCCGCTTGGCTCGGCAGGTTTAATATTTCTTGGACGTTCTTGGTCAACTCGTCGATGCGGCCGTCTCACCGGTCGTAGTCCGTCGAGGTGGTGCTGGTCATCTTGGCGAGGCTGATGTTCTTGACGGATGGAATCTTGGTCTTTGGTGTTCTGGAGAGGATGCTGGTCCCTCCCGAGTGTAGTTTCTTTCGGCTCCCCATCGGCCCCCTGGTTCGCGCCAGGGGCTAGGGAGTTGCCTTTAGAGGCCTCTTGACCGGCTTTGCCGAGTTTACTTTAATTTAGATTAATATAGATAATGCAAGCAAACGTGCGGTTTAAGGTCCCAGCACAAACTAGGGACCAGCCTGTACTATATAGGGGGTTCTCTGTTATTATGTGGCACGGGAGCGTTAAGACACAAATTCCTACTGGCGCAGAAGGCAAGGGTCGCGTCGAGGCTGGTCAAGGTGCGGCGAGATCAGTCGAACATGTTGAGGCGAGTCGAGTTGGTCGCTCGACGAGCAGAGACTGCCCGAGGTGATTCGAGACGTGCCGAGATGAGCTGAGACGAGGAGACCCGGGGAGTTCGGGGACCCGAGGGACTTGGAGGACCTTCCGTGATTCGTTGGGCTCTTTTGGGACCCGAGCCACCTCTGCCAACCCACTCCAACCCCCAAAATGCTTGAGTGGAAAAAAGAGTTAGCGCAGAGACCTTCTCTGTGTGTACGTTGAACCTACTCGATAACTATGCGTTAAACCTACTCTGTATCCAAGTAGAACCTACTTTGTATCTGTGTTAGACAGAAAAAATATATGTATGTGAAGTGCGTGAGTGGAACGGCTGACCGTTACAGTCCGCGGATTGCTGGCGTAGGGGGCGAGGGTCGCGTCGAGGCAGGTCGAGGTGCGGCGAGATCAGCTGAAACATGTTGAGGCGAGTCGGTCGCGCGACGAGCGGAGACTGCCCGAGGTGATTCGAGAAAAGACGAGATGAACTAAGACGAGGAGACCCGAGGAGCTCGGAGGACCAGGGGGACTTGGGAAACCTCCCGGGATCCGTCGGGCTTTTTTGTGACCCAAGACACCTCTGCCACCCCACTCCAACCTTAAAAGGAAATGAGGCCCATATCAATCAATCCAACCCCAAAACTTGAGTGAAAAAAAAATCGTTAGGGCAGAGACCTACTCGGTATCTGCGTTGAACCTACTCTGTGCCTACGTCGAACCTACTCGGTAACTATGCGTTGGACCTACTCTGTATCTACGTTGGACCTACTTTGTGTCTGTGTTAGATCTACTCTGTGTCTGTGTCGGACTTATTCTATATCTATGTTGGAGCTGCTCTGCGTCTGCGTTGAACCTGTTCATAATCTACCTGTTCATAATCTGCCCTGCGGGGAGTCTACATTAACTTAGCGGAGGGACTCCGGTGGAAAAGGGAAGCAACAACTACTACTACTACTACTTATAGCACAATCGACGACCGTCTAACGAGACTCTAGTGTCACGTCAAAGCTATACTCCTTGAAGCCCACGAACTCGTGAAAACCCGACAAACCAAAGAACCTGCAACGTACGCAAACGCCTCTACCTCCACATCCGATGACAACCGCGATGACTATCTACCCCACAAACTCCAACCGAGCTCCAAGGGCTTCAAGGAAGAAGCAGTACACGCCATTTAATGAACGCAATTTGTTCAACAATAGTCTCGCCTATCCCAAACTCCTGAAATTACGTTTGACGACAACGATAGACAGGATATTTGTCCATACACTTAGCGAAATAAGCTGGGCTCCTTCACTGGCCGTCCCGTCCTGAGCGTCGCCACCACCGGCGACTAAGGCTTTGCCATCAGAGTAGACACGAAACTTCAAAGTGACACAATTCTCTGGAAGACTAAGCTGTGTGAAGAGCCATGCATGATCGTCCCACACTCGACTTTCGTTTCAAGTACATGTTTGATTTATGTTGAAAATATCCCGAAGGAAGAAATCGAGGAGTACATCACTGGACTCGTTCAATACGAGGAATGAGTGTCGAAGCAAAAATCGTACCATAAATCATAACAAGAAGTGACACCAACACAGTCGGAATACTAAAATTCAACTGCACTACTCCACCTAAAGACCCAAACATTCCCTTCTAGCCACCAAAACCAAAGTTACACCATTCGAGAGACGTCCGATGCGATGTTATAAATGTCAGAAATACGGACACACTCGATGAAACTGTAACGGTGAGCAAAGATGTTCATACTGCTTCCAAGACGACCACAACAAACTGGAAGATATCCAGTCGTGCCAGTCCGAAGATCCGCACTGCATTTACTGCACAGTAAACGGCCACTCTACCGGGCATAAAGATTGCCCAGAAGATGAGATGGAGAGAGCGATCCTCCAATACCAGATTGACCACGGGGTCGGGCGACGAGAGGCCGTGGTCTCGATGCGCTCATCCCAAGATGACTCTCCTACACAGGAAAAAAGACCTGCTTCATTCCCAACTCACTTCCTCACAACGCCTAAAGATAACTGTGCAAGCAAAGTTGCATTTTCAACAAATTCATTCATGATGAAGTCACTCTCCCAACAACTAGGAGGAAAACCGAAAGACATCGAACGACAGGGAAAGAAGTATCTGGCCCGCGTCGTAAAACTTGAACAAAGTAACGATATACGAAAGATTACCTTATAAAACTCAAACTTACTGTTGAAATACGTCCGTCATTCAACGATACCAAACTAAATATATACACCTCCCGATACACATCTACAACAGACCTCAGTGCTTTCGTAGAAGGTCTGGCTGAGGATCACGGAGCTACCGCTGTCTTGTCTAGCAACATGGATTAAATCACGTAACGCCAGTTCTACCGCATACCAAATTACCTTCCCAGGATACGACGTACCGGAATTCATTGTAAGCCCGGTTGAAAAATGACGAACCGAAACCTACCTAGTCGCAGCATGGCCTCCGTTGTGCAAAAAAAGTCTTCAATACGGCCATGTAATCATATACTGAAAGCCGTATACACTCCAACACTGTAAGATGTGCGCTGGCGAGTACGACAGAAAAGACTGCACAGCCCGCCACCCTAAATGCTACCACTGCTCATGCTTCCATCAGGCAGGCGACCGCGACTGCCAAGTATACATGGACCAAAAATAAATAACAATTATACAAAACGAGTGTAGAGTTACACGGAAAACTCATAATCTGGAAAGACTACAACCCAAATTGTTTTGATTATGCCAGAGAAGTCAAATCATCAATTCAACCTAACTCCTCTTATGAAATCCACACATCGCCAGGACAACATCGTTCAAAGACTCCTCCCTGGCTGCAGTGCTTCCTCACTCAGCCCAGCGATCGCCCCTATACTAGAGATGAACGAGCCTAGCAATAATTCCTGCAGTGTGTGAAGGACACAGAGATGGAAGTATCCCTCTCAGTCGACCACGCAGCAAGGCGAAAAAACAAAGGAGATTAAGAAGCCTCCGATGCCCAGGTGCCACTGAACAAATAGATCAGTAACAACTCAGAAACTGCTCTCAAGGACATGAATCCAGAAATACCCCACCATTTACCTCAACCGCGGCACTTTTCGTGGCGAACCACTGCGAGGGACTCTACTCCCCGTTCTCAAACCGGATTCGCGAACACGCCACCAGCGAAAACGATCACAGCCTCGACGACGGCGCTTATCTCTAAAAACTCATACGCGAGACCTCTGAACAACCAGTCATCTTATCTGGTCCAAATAGCTCTCACTCCACATAACCACCCACACAGATCCAAAAGGCTACCACAGAAGAAGAGCGCACTCGCTCACGAAGAAAACACAAAGAGCACAAGCCCTCGTCCTCCCACAAGAGAACTCGCAGCCGCGACCTCAGCAATCACAGCAAACCTCCTTCCATCGATGGCGGAAACTCCCGTGAACACTTCCGAAATACTAATTACTATTCTTAATCGCCACCTATAAGCCTTTGGTGATTGGCCTCCAAGAGATCAAACTCAGAGTTACAGACACCTTCAGAATCCCCCAATATATCATACACCGTCGCGAAGGCCACACCAGCGTGACCGCTCACGGCAGAGTGGCACTTATGATCCACCAAAGCGTACCTCACCTCCCCCATCCCCTGCGGACAGAACTCCAAGCTATTGCTATAAAGATAAGAGTCTAAAGGCAATAACAGTGGTATCCATCTACTCGTCACAAAGCTATGACCTCTGAAGCAATAATGACAGAGTTGCTAAACCACCTGAACTCGCCAATACTCCTCATTGGAGACTTCAACAGCTACCACGAAACATGGGGATGCGTGAGAACAGACCCCAGGGGAATGATAGTGGCTAACACCACTAACACTCACAACCTAATCTTTCTCAATGACGGACAACCCACCCGAATCACCCCCGAAAGCAAAACTGCCTTAGTCTTATCCATTTGCTCCCCCACTCAGGCACCCCCACTCGTTTGGGGAGTTCTGCCTTCAACGCACGACAGCGACCATCACTGTAATATCTAGGGCACATCATCACAGCAGATTGCACTAATGACAAGGATGTTGCAAAGCAAGCAAGGAGGCAAAATGCAGTTGGTAACATGCTGATATCAAAACGAAGCTAAAATCCAGCTCTTCAAATCCTATTGTTACCCGATTTATTGTAATGCACTGTGGAGAAAATACTTTCAATATTGCGTGAGGAAATTGACAGGGAGTTATAATGACACATTCAGACAGCTGATGCAGGTCCCTTGCTCGCCGTCAGCGAACAGGGTTTTTGTTGAAAACCAATCGGATCACATCAAGGTACTGTTCCGTATGCGGCACACGGCCTTATAAATCGAGGTATGAACTCCCCAAATGAAATCCTCGTTGCAATCTGCTCTGGTGATGCGCTCGCTGCTTCGTCATTGTTAAGGCGATGGAAAGAATTACTATACACATAGGCAGGATAGAGTTGTATGCCGCGTCTTATTCTCAGTTGTTTAAGGTATTTTTATAGCTTTGTTCTCACTGTAACCCTAAAATAAGATGTCGCAATTGTAATACTATGCCCATGTTTGTTGTTAATGCAGCTTTTATTGTTATTAGTATTGTTATCAATATTATTATCAATATTATTATCAATATTATTATCAATATTATTATCAATATTATTATCAATATTATTATAGATATTATTAGTAATATTATTGTTATTATTATTGTTATTATTAAAATTATATTGATTATTATTATCATTATTATCATTATTATCATTATTATCATTATTATCATCATTATCATTATTATCATTATTATCATTACTAGTATTATTAGTTTTTATTATTAGTATTTAGTATTAGTATTAGTATTAGTATTAGTATTAGTATTAGTATTAGTATTATTATAGCCCAGTCATCATATCACTCCTCACCAACCTACCAAGAAAGTCTGCCCTACAAGAACTTCGATTCAACTACCGTACCGATGGGAATACTAGACACACATCGCGTGGAGCGATATGGATGGCATTTCCCTGAGACCTTTCGGAACTCGACCTCGTCACCCAACTAGACTGAAAGTTTCAAGCTGCAGCTAAGGCAAACATTCCCCAATGCACCATCAACGTACTTTCCGAAACCATGGTGGTGCTGAGAGGTGCAAGAAGAAGGAGATAGACGTGAAAGGCTATGCAATGCCTATCGACGTGCACGGTCCTCTAGGAACCGAGTAAGGTGGACAAAGGCACCTGCTGCTTATCGATAACTTCGAGTGGAGAAGAAACAAGAAAGCTGGACTCTGTCAACACTATAAACCGAAAAAAAATCACTAGTGAGGAAAGAATCCGACGTATCTAGGGAAAACCCGAACGACCTATCCACATACTTTCAGACGAAGGCAGAATCTATTCTTCCCACGCGGAAGTCGCAAATAAACTAGCCCAAATTTTTAGCCGGATATCGCAATCAACAAACTAGACGGCTGCTTTCCAATTGGGAAAGGACTTGCGAGATGGTAACATCTTGACTTCTAGAAACGAAGAGGCCTACAACAAACTTTTTTCCCTCCACGAACTGAAGTGTGCTACAGCCCATACACGTGAAACTTCTCCCGGGCCAGACCGAGTGCACATCAACATGATCATGAATCTCCCAGATGACGCCCTTAAACACTTATTGAAAGTGTTCAACACAATGTATTCAAACTCATTATTTCCCAATCAATAGCGGGAATCTGTAATTATCCTAATATGCAAACCCGGGAAATTCTACGGTGGCGCATATAACAACCGCCCCATTGCTCATACCAGCGTCCTCTGTAAGACTATGGAAAGAATGATAAATTCGCGCCTTGTCGAATACCTTGATATGCATGCAAGCCTCAACAGCACCCAGTGTGGCGGCCGCAAGCGTCACTCAACAACGGACCACCTCGTAAGACTGGAATCTGATATTAGACAGGCATTTGTCTGGGACGAACGTGTGGTTTCCGTATTTTTCGACATCGAAAAAACATACGATACTACCTGGAAATACGGCATCATGAAGTATCTCCACCGCAAAGGGCTGAGAGGCCACCTTCCACGTTCCATCCACCAATTCTTGCAAAATCGCACCTTCACGCGCGTCCTACGGGGGAGCCTATTATGACTCACGTTGAGGCTCCGGTGGAAGTGAGGCTCAAATCAAATCAAAATCGCACCTTCAGGGTTAAGGTCGGCGACACCCTGTCACCATCCTATCGGCAAGAAATGGGCATCCCCCCGGGAAGCGTCGTCAGTGTCACTCTTTTTATACTCAAAATGGACTAAATCGCAGACATTCTCCCGTGTGACGGAAGATTGCTTTCATCACTATACGTAGACTAGTTACAAATGAGCTACAGGCACCCCCTTTGCCTCCTAACAATTCAACAGGAACTCCAGAATTGTCTGGACCTAGTCGGGAACTGGGCCTTCTTCAACGGATTCCCATCCTCGCACTCAAAAATGAAAAGAATGAATTGTACTCTAGTGCTCAGCTTACACCAATAACCAGCCTTAATGCTGTATAACACTCCGCATGTATACGATGATTTAATAAAGTTCTTCGGTCTTGCGTTGGACCCTAAACTCACATGGCGACCCAATATTACAGCCCTGGAGACTCGTGGTAAAAAAGCAACCGGACTTATCCTCTCGGTAACATCCCTGAAATTTGAAGCCGATATGGACACAGGCATGACGTTACTCTGAACAATAATACGCTCACGCATTGACTGTCGAGCCGTTGTTTACGGTCCAGCAGCTAAAACCACCCTTGAACCCCTCTCCATCATCGTGAACAACTCCCTGCGTATCACAACCGGGTGAATTTGTGTCTTAACGCTCCCGTGCCAAATAATAACTGATGTTGCAGAGAACCCCCGATATAGCACAGATTGGTCCCAAGTTTGTGCTGGGACCTTAAACCGCACGTTTGCTTTGACAAAATATTTGAGGTCGTGTACATTAACTAATAATAGCCAGCTAATAGGCCAGCAAGAGTGAGCCCCTAGGCCCCTGGAGCGAACCAGGGGGCCGATGGGGAGTCGAAAGAAACTCCATTTGGAGGGGACCAGCATCCCCTCCAGAGCACCGAAGACCAAGATTCTAACGGCTAAGAACATCAGCCTCACCAAGATGACCAGCACCACCTCAGCGGACGACGACCGTAGGGACGGCCGCATCGACGAGTTGACCAAGAACATCCAGGAAATATTAAATCTGCTGAGCCAAGCGACTGGCCTCTCTGAGCGAGAGGCGGAAGTTTTTGCCGCAGAACCTAGCACAATTGATGACCGTCTAACGAGACTCAAGGGTCACGTCAAGACCATTTTCCTCCATATCCACGAACTTGTAAAGAACAAACTAGCAAAAGAACCCGCAACTTACACAAGAACCTCCACTTCTACATCCGACGACAACTTCGACAACTCGACACCCCACCAAAATCCCAACCGAGCTCCAAGGGCTGCAAGGAGGAAGCAATACACGCCATTCAATGAACACAACTTGTTCATAAATAGTCCTACCTTTCCAGAACACCTGAAGATCACGTTCGACGTCAACGACAGACCGGATTTTTTTTCCATACACTCTGCAAAAAGAGCTAGGCTCTTTAACTGGCCGCCCAGTCCTGAGCGTCACCACCAACAGCGGCGACGAATGCTTTGCCATCAGAGTAGACACAAAACTTCAAAGTGACACGATTCTCTCCAAAAACAGACTCAGTGGAAAATCATGCATAATAGAACCACACCCGATTTTCTCTACAAGCTCAGGTTTGATCTACGTTGAGGACATCCCGAAGGAGGAAATCGAGGAGTTCATCACTGTACTCGTTCAATACGAGGACTGCGTTGCCGAAGCAAAGGTTGCACCGAAGATCACACCAAGAAGAGAGACTACCACAGCCCTTATACTAGAATTCAACTGCCCTACTCCACTAAAATATTTGGACATTCCCTTCTGCGCCACCAAAACCAAGGTTACACCATTTGAGAGACGTGCGATGCGATGTTATAAATGCCAGAAATACGGACACACGAGATGAAACTGTAACGGCAAGCAAAGATGCTCATACTGCTCCCAAGACGACCACGACAAACGGGAAGACCCCCAGTCATGCCAATCCGAAGAACAACACTGCTTTTATTGCAAAGTAGACGGACACCCCACCAGACACAAAGACTGCCCAGATTAGGAGGGGGAGAGAGCGATCCTCCAATACCAGATAGATCACGGTCGGGCGACGAGAAGCTGTAGTCTCGATGCGCTCTTCCCAAAATGACCCTCCTACCCGGGAGAGAAGATCGGGACAATTTCTCACCCACTTTCTCATAACGGTCAACGAATTTTTACTTTGACTTCGTGCACAAAGCTGTGCAGAATCACCGGACCGTCGTGCCACAAGAAGAAGCCCTCAGTGACTACACGTCGGAGCTCCGGCGGAGAACGGAGGGAGCTGCTACCACTCATCTACACAAAACCAACTGCGACTGCAATCAACCTGCTCTTCATATTTTTCTTTAGGTTAAACTCGCTAGATATCTGTTATCTAGTACGATTTGTATGTACTAGGCCTACTCTGTACCCGCGCTAGAGTTACTCTTTTAAAATTGTTAAATTTATTTTATATGTAAAATTTGCTTTGTAGCCGCATCAAATTTGCTTGGTGCCTATCTCAAATTTACTTTGTTACTTTGATACTTTGTTACTTTAACTTCAACCGTGTTTGAACCCGCTGTGACTGCGTTTAAACTGCTCCGAATCGAAGCTTAACCTACTCTTAATCTTCGCGTCACCTACTTCACAACTCTTCGACCGCCCTACGGGGGAGTCTGCATTAACTTCGCGTTGGGACTCCGGTGGAACATAGAAGCAAATAATAAATAAATTACGGTCAACGATAGTGTTGCAAACAAAATTTCCTTTTCAGCCAACCCGTTTATAATGATGAAGTCACTTGCCGAACAACTAGGAGGAAAACCGAAAGAAATACAACGACAGGGAAATAAATACCTGGCCTACGTCACAGAACAGGAGCAAAGTAACGCTACACAAAAGATTGGGGTGGATGGATGATTATTCATTTTATAGATCATTAATACTTTATTTTAGTATTTGAGTATTTCTTCTTGCTTTGGCTCTATTATTCTTCTCTGCCCTTCTTTCATGGTGATAAATTCTGAATTTGTTATTATATGTATAGAGGTTGGTTGAGACAAGGTGACCCAGTGAAGGGAGGTTTGCGTGGGACCCGTGGGACTCGGGGACCTAGGGTTTTGGGAACCCGGGGTACTTGGGAGACCAGGTGGATTTGGGGGGGTCCACTTGGACCTTTCTGGTGCCCCTTGGAACACCCTTGAGACCCTTTAGGACCCTTTTGAGAAACTGTGGGACCCTTTAGAAGCCCCTCTGAATCCTAGAACCTCTGCTTCCCCTTCCCAGCGCTGTGAAACCCATACACAGAAAAATGTTTGTGAGATGCACGAGTAGAACACTTGACCATTACAGTCCGCGGATTGCTGGCGCAGAGGGCGAGAGTCGCGTCGAGGCTGGTCGAGGTGCGTCGAGATCAGTCGAAACATGTTGAGGCGAGTCGAGTTGGTCGCGACGAGCCGAAACTGGCCGAAATGATTCGAGACAAACCGAGATGAGCTGAGGCGAGTGTTCTCGGGGGACTCGGGGAGCTCGGGAAGACCCGAGGGACATGGGTCACCCTCCGGGATTCATCGGGCTCTTTTGCGACCCATGGGACCAATGCCCCCCTCCCCGCCCTATCCCTTTGAACAATCAGTGCGAAATCAATAACCTGAGCAGTTTTTCTGCCCATGACGAACCTGCTCTTTCTTGTTCACGATTCACAATATTATAACGCTGGAGTATTTGTGCGGGAGTTCGTGTTGGTGGTTTTGTGAGTGGGTATTTTTTCTTCAGTCTGTGCTCGCTGCGCGTGCACGGACCATACGCAGTTTCTGGGGTTTACCTGGATTGCGCAGCTATAAAACCTTGTGACGCGTTGCGGTTGGAGTCAATCTAATCCGTGAAGCTATAGACCTTGTACCAATTCTTGGAGTTCTAAGTGGTTGGA
>SDVV010034694.1:0-11144 GCA_016164225.1 Gammarus roeselii
TTGTTACATTAAAGTTTATATTGAAAATTGTCTATCTGTGAATATATCCTTCACTTCTATGTCGAAGTGTGTGTATCTCAGCAAGCCGAGTAGCGCCGCCAACTTCATCTTTTCAAGTCTTCTAAATGCAGCCCTTAATTTGCAATGCGTCTAGAATCCAGCTATTCTATAGGTATATGCACACACATATGTATATATAATTATATATTATATGAGTGTGCATATATTAAGCAATGGCAGGATTTTGCGTGCACTGCAAATTAAGGGCTTATATTTTGCTCAAGCTCCAGTGGTGGCCACTGGCGTAGCATGGTAGTGCACGAGCGGATCATGGTAGTGTATGCGCGGACCTTGGGCGTGCATGAGAGTATTTCACTACCGTACACTGGTGAATCACCAGTGATCATGCTCGAGAATAGTATAGATAAATGGTGCATTCCACCAAAGATTCACCGGTGTGACACTGGTGATCCGACACTGGCTACTACCGTGTCCCGAAGAACAACTACCATGCTCCTCCAATAATATTCAATTGGGAATCCTGTATGTGTTACCGTATGCAGCACAGCTGCTTGTCCGTGAATATCCACTAATCTTGGGTGCGTTACTGTTAACAGTACAGCTCCCTGTGCGTGTATATCCACTAATTCTTGGTGCGTTACTGTCAGCAGCACAGCTCCCTGTGCCTGTTTATCCACTGATCATGGGTGTGTTACTGTTAGCAGCTCAGCTTCCCTTGCGTGTATATACACTAATCCTGGGTGCGTTACTGTCAGCAGCACAGATCCATGTCCGTGTATATCCACTAATCCTAGGTGCGTTACTTTCAGCAGCACAGCTCCCTGTGCGTGAATATCCACTAATCCTGGGTGCGTTACTGTCAGCATCACAGCTCCCTGTCCGTGTATATCAACTAATCCTTGGTGCGTAACTGTCAGCAGCACAGCTCCCTGTCCGTGTATATTCAGAAATCCTGGGTACGTTACTGTCAGCAGCACAGTTCACTGTGTGTGTATATCCACTTATCCTGGGTGCGTTGCTGTCAGCAGCACAGCTCCCTGTTCGTGTGTACCCACTAATTCTGGGTGTGGTACTGTTAGCAGCATAGCTCCCTGTGCTTGTATATCCACTAATCCTGGGTGCGTTACTGTCAGCAGCACAGCTCCCAGTCCGTTTATATCCATTAATCCTGGGTGCGTACTGTCAGCAGCACAGCTCCCTTTTCGTAAATATCCACTAATCCGTGGTACGTTTCTGTCAGCAGCACAGCTCCCTGTTCGTGCATATCCACTAATCCTTGGTGCGTAACTGTCAGCAGCACAGCTCCCTGTGCGTGTATATCCACTGATCCTGGGTGTGTTACTGTTAGCAGCACAGCTCCCTGTGCGTGTATATCCACTAATCCTGGGTATGTCACTGTTAGCAGCACAGCTCCCTGTGCGTGTATATCCACTAATCCTGGGTGAGTTACTGTCAGCAGCACAGCTCCCTGTTCGTGTATATCAACTAATTCTTGGTGCGTTACTGTCAGCAGCACAGCTCCCTGTGCGTGTATATTCACTAATCCTGCGTGCACTTCTGTCAGCAGCACAGCTGCCTGTGCGTGTACATCCACTAATCCTGGGTGCGTCACTGTCAGCAGCGCAGCTCCCTTTGTGTCTAGACCAACTTTTCCTGGGTGTGTTACTGTTAGCAGCACAGCTTCCTGTGCGTCTATATACACTAATCCTGGGTGCGTTACTGTCAGCAGCACAGCTCTTTGTCCGTGTAAATCTACTAATCCCGGGTGCGTTACTGTCAGCAGCACAGCTCCCTGTCCGTGTATATCCACTAATCCTGGGTGCTTTACTGTCAGCAGCACAGCTCCCTGTGCGTGAATGTCCACTAATCTTTGGTGCGTTACCATCAGCAGCACAGCTCCCTGTCCGTGTATATCCACTAATCCTGGGTGCGTTACTGTCAGCAGCACAGCTCTCTGTCCGTGTATATCCACTAATCCTGGGTGTGTTACTGTTAGCAATACAGCTCCCTTTGCGTGTATATCCACTGATCATTGGTGCGTTACTGTCAGCAGCATAGCTACCTGTGCGTGTATATCCACTAATCCCGGGTGCGTAACTGTCTGCAGCTCAGCTCCCTGTCCGTGTATGTCCATTAATCCTGGGTATGTCGCTGTTAGCAGCACAGCTCCCTGTGCGTGTATATCCACTAATCCTGGGTGCGTTACTGTCAGCAGCACAGCTCCCTGTTCGTGTATATCCACTAATCCTTGGTGCGTTACTGTCAGCAGCACAGCTCCCTGTGCGTGTATACCCACTAATCCTGGGTGCGTTACTGTCAGCAGCACAGCTCCCTGTGCTCGTGTATCCACTAATCCTGGGTGCGTAACTGTCAGCAGCACAGCTCCCTGTGCGTGTACATCCACTAATACTGGGTGCGTTACTATCAGCAGCACAGCTCCTTGTCCGTGTATATCCACTAATCCTGGGTGTGTTACTGTTAGCAGCACAGCTTCCTGTCCGTGTATATCCACTAATCCTGGGTGCGTTACTGTCAGCAGCACAGCTCCCTGTGCGTGTAAATCCACTAATCCTTGGTGCGTTTCTGTCAGCAGCAGAGCTTCCTGCCGTGTATATCCACTTATCCTGGGTGTGTTACTGTTAGCAGCACAGCTCCCTGCCGTGTATATCCACTAATCCTGTATGTGTTACTGTTAGCAGCACAGCTCTCTGTGCGTGTGAATCCTCTTATCCTTGTTGCGTTACTGTCAGCAGCACAGCTCCCTGTTCGTGTGTATCCACTAATCATGGGTGCGTTACTGTCAGAAACACAGCTCCCTCTCCGTGTATATTCACTAATTCTGGGTGCGTTACTGTCAGCAGCACAGCTCCCTGTACGTGTTTATCCACTAATCCTGGTTGCGTTACTGTCAGCAGCACAGCTCCCTGTCCGTGTATATCCACCAATCCTGGGTGTGTTACTGTCAGCAGCTCAGCTCCCTGTTCGTGTATATCCACCAATCCTTGGTGCGTTACTGTCAGCAGCACAGCTACCTGTGCGTGTATATTCAATAATCCTGCGTGCGTTACTGTCAGCAGCACAGCTCCCTGTGCGTGTGTATCCACTAATCCTGGGTGCGTTACTGTCAGCAGCACAGCTCCCTGTGCATGTATATCCACTAATCCTTGGAGCGTTACTGTCAGCAGCACTGCTCCATGTGCGCGTATATCCACTAATCCTGGGTGGGTTACTGTTAGCAGCACAGCTCCCTGTGCGGTTATATACACTAATCCTGGCTGCGTTACTGTCAGCAGCACAGCTCCCTGTCCGTGTAGATCCACTAATCCTGGGTGCGTTACTGGCAGCAGCAGAGCTCCTTGTGCGTGAATATCCACTAATCCTTATTGCGTTACCGTCAGCAGCACAGCTCCATATCCGTGTATATCCACTAATCCTGGGTGCGTACTGTCAGCTGCACAGCTCCCCGTCCGCGTATATCCATTTATCATGGATGAGATACTGTTAGCAGCACAGCTCCCTGTGCGTGTATATCCACTAATCCTGGGTAGGTTACTTTCAGGAGCACAGCTTCCTGCCCGTGTATATCCACTAATATTGGGTGCGTTACTGTCAGCAGCACAGCTCCCTGTCCGTGTATATCCACTTATCCTTGGTACGTTACTTTCAATAGCACTGCTCCCTGTGCGTGTATATCCACTAATCCTGGGTGTGTTACTGTTAGCAGCACAGCTCCCTGTGCGTGTCTATACACTAATCCTGGGTGCGTTACTGTCAGCAGCACAGCTCCCTGTCCGTGTATATCCACTTATCCTTGGTACGTTACTTTCAACAGCACAGCTCCCTGTGCGTGAACATCGACTAATCCTGGATGTGTTACCGTCAGCAGCACAGCTCCTTGTCCATGAATATCCACTAATCCTGGGTGCGTTACTGTGAGCAGCACAGCTCCCTGTCCTAGTATGTCCACTAATCCTGGGCATGTCACTGTTAGCAGCACAGCTCCCTGTGCGGTTATATACACTAATCCTGGCTGCGTTACTGTCAGCAGCACAGCTCCCTGTCCGTGTAGATCCACTAATTCTGGGTGCGTTAATGTCAGCAACACAGCTCCTTGTGCGTGGAACATCCACTAATCCTTATTGCGTTACCGTCAGCAGCACAGCTCCCTGTCCGTGTATATTCACTAATCCTGGGTGCGTTACTGTCAGCTGCACAGCTCCCTGTCCATGTATATCCACTAATACTGGGTGTGTTACTGTTAGCAGTACAGCTCCCTATCCGAGTATATCCAGTAATCCTGGATGCGTTACTGGCAGCAGCACAGCTCCCTGTCCGTGTATATCCACTAATCCTGGGTGTGTTACCGTTAGCAGCACAGCTCCCTGTGCGTGTATATCCACTAATCCTGGGTGCGTTACTGTCAGCAGCACAGCTCCCTGTTCATGTATATATACTAATCCTTGGTGCGTTACTGTCAGAAACACAGTTCCCTGTGCGTGTATATACACTAATCCTTGGTGCGTTACTGTCAGCAGCACAGCTCCCTTTGCGCGTATATCCACTAATCCTGGGTGTGTTACTGTTAGCAGGACAGCTCCCTGGTAGGTTATATACACTAATCCTAGCTGCGTTACTGTCAGCAGCACAGCTCCCTTTCCGTGTAGATCCACTAATTCTGGGTGCGTTAATGTCAGCAGCACAGCTCCTTGAGCGTGAATATCCACTAATCCTTATTGCGTTACCGTCAACAGCACAGCTCCCTGTCCGTGTATATCAAATAATCCTGGGTGCGTTACTGTCAGCTGCACAGCTCCCTGTGCGTGAACATCCACTAATCCTGGATGTGTTACCGTCAGCAGCACAGCTCCTTGTCCATGAATATCCACTAATCCTGGGTGCGTTACTGTCAGCAACACAGCTCCCTGTCCTTGTATATCCACTAATCCTGGGTATGTCCTTGTTAGCAGCACAGCTCCCTGTGCGGTTATATACACTAATCATAGCAGCGTTACTGTCAGCAGCACAGCTCCCAGTCCGTGTAGATCCACTAATCCTATGTGCGTTACTGTCAGCAGCACAGCTCCTTGTGCGGGAATATCCACGAATCCTTATTGCGTTACCGTCAGCTGCACAGCTCCCTGTCCGTATATATCCACTAATCCTGGGTGTGTTGCCGTTAGCAGCACAGCTCCCTGTGCGTGTATATCCACTAATCCTGGGTGCGTTACTATCAGCAGCACAGCTCCCTGTTCGTGTATATCTACTAATCCTTGGTGCGTTACTGTCAGAAACACAGCTCCCTGTGCGTGTATATTCACTAATCCTTGGTGCATTACTGTCAGCAGCACAGCTCCCTTTGCGCGTATATCCACTAATCATGGGTGTGTTACTGTTAGCAGGACAGCTTCCTGGTATTTTATATACACTAATCCTAGCTGCGTTACTGTCACCAGCACAGCTCCCTTTCCGTGTAGATCCACTAATTATGGGTGCGTTAATGTCAGCAGCACAGCTCCTTGAGCGTGAATATCCACTAATCCTTATTGCGTTACCGTCAACAGCACAGCTCCCTGTCCGTGTATATCCAATAATCTTGGGTGCGTTACTGTCAGCTGCACAGCTCCCTGTGCGTGAACATCCACTAATCCTGGATGTGTTACCGTCAGCAGCACAGCTCCTTGTCCATGAATATCCACTAATCCTGGGTGCGTTACTGTCAACAGCACAGCTTCCTGTCCTTGTATGTCCACTAATCCTGGGTATGTCACTGTTAGCAGCACAGCTCCCTGTGCGGTTAAATACACTAATCATAGCAGCGTTACTGTCAGCAGCACAGCTCCCAGTCCGTGTAGATCCACTAATCCTATGTGCGTTACTGTCAGCAGCACAGCTCCTTGTGCGGGAATATCCACGAATCCTTATTGCGTTACCGTCAGCTGCACAGCTCCCTGTCCGTATATATCCACTAATCCTGGGTGCGTTACTGTCAGCAGCACAGCTTCCTGTGCATGTATATCCACTAATCCTTGGATCGTTACTGTCAGCAGCACAGCTCCCTGTGCGTGTATACTCACTATTCTTGGGAGCGTTACCGTTAGCAGCACAGCTCCCTGTGCGTGTATATCCACTAATCCTGGATGCGTTACTGTCAGCAACACAGCTCCCTGTCCGTGTATATCCACTAATCCTGGGTGTGTTTCTGTCAGCAGCACAGCTCCCTGTCCGTGTATATACACTAATCTTTGGTGCGTTACTGTCAGCAGCACAGCTCTCTGCCCGTGTGTATTCACTAATCCTGCGTGCGTTACTGTCAGCAGCACAGCTCCCTGTGCGTGTATATCCACTAATCCTGGGGGCGTTACTGTCAGCAGCACAGCTTTCTGTGCGTGTATATCCACTAATCCTGGGTGCGTTACTGTGAGCAGCACAGCGCCCTGTGTGTGTTTATTCACTAATCCTCTGTGCGTTACTGTCAGCAGCACATCTCATTGTGCGTGTATATCCACTAATCATGGGCGTGTTACTGTTAGCAGCACAGCTTCTTGTGCGTGTATATCCACAAATCCTTTGTGCGTTACTGTCAGCAGCACAGCTTCCTGTGCGTGTATATCCACTCATTCTGGGTGCGTTACTGTGAGCAGCACAGCTCCCTGTGCGTGTTTATTCACCAATCCTGGGTTCGTTACTGTCAGAAGCACATCTCCTTGTGCGTGAATATCCACTAATCCTTATTGCGTTACCGTCAGCAGCACAGCTCCCTGTCTGTGTATATCCACTAATCCTGGGTGCGTTAATGTCAGCTGCACAGCTCCCTGTCCGTGTATATCCACTAATCCTGGGTGTGTTACTATTAGCAATACAGCTTCCTTTGCGTGTATATCCACTCATTCTGGGTGCGTTACTGTCAGCAGCACAGCTTCCTGTGCGTGTATATCTACTAATCCTTGGGTCGTTACTGTCAGCAGCACAGCTCCCTGTGCGTGTATACTCACTAATCTTGGGTGTGTTACTGTTAGCAGCACAGCACCCTGTCCGTGTATATCCACTAATCCTGGGTGTGTTACTGTTAGCAGTACAGCTCCCTTTGCGTGTATATCCACTAATCGTGGGTGCGTTACTGTCAGCAGCACAGCTCCCTGTCCGTGTATGTCCACTAATCCTGGGTATGTCACTGTTAGCAGCACAGCTCCCTGTGCGTGTATATACACTAATCCTGGGTGCGTTACTATCAGCAGCACAGCTCTTTGTCCATGTAAATCTACTAATGCTGGGTGCGTTTCTGTCAGCAACACAGCTCTCTCATCGTGAATATCCACTAATCCTGGATGCGTTACCGTCAGCAGCACAGCTCCCTGTCCGTGAATATCCACTAATCCTGGGTATGTTACTGTTAGCAGCACAGCTCCCTGTGCGTGTATATCCACTAATCCTTTGTGCGTTACTGTCAGCAGCACAGCTCTCTGTCCGTGTATATCCACTAATTCTGGGTGCGTTACTGTCAGCAGCACAACACAGCTCGCTGTGCGTGTATATCAAACAATCCTTGGTTCGTTACTGTCAGCAGCACAGCTCCCTGCCGTGTATATCCACTTATCATGGGTGTGATACTGTTAGCAGCACAGCTCCCTGTGCGTGTATATCCACTAAGCCTGGGTAGGTAACTGTCAGGAGCACAGCTTCCTGTCCGTGTACATCAAAAATCTTGGGTGCGTTACTGTCAGCAGCACAGCTCTGTGTCCGTTTATATCCACTAATCCTGGGTGCGTACTGTCAGCAACACAGCTCCCTGTCCGTGTATATCCACTAATCTTTGGTGCGTTACTGTCAGCAGCACAGCTCCCTGTGCGTGTATATTCACTAATCCTGCGTGCGTTGTTGTCAGCAGCACAACTGCCTGTGCGTGTACATTCACTAATCCTTAGTGCGTTACTGTCAGCAGCACTGCTCCTTGTGCGTGTATATACACTAATCCTGGGTGCGTTACTGTCAGCAGCACAGCTTCCTGTCCGTGTATATCCACTAATCCTAGGTGCGTTACTGTCAGCAGCACAGCTCTCTGTGCGTGTATATCCACTAATCCTGGGTGCGTTACTGTCAGCAGCACAGCTCCCTGTCCGTGTATATATACTAATCCTTGGTACGATACTGTCAGCAGCACAGCTCTCTGTCCGTGTGTATTCAATAATCCTGCGTGCGTTACTGTCAGCAGCACAGCTCCCTGTGCGTGTATATCCACTAATCCTGTGGGCGTTACTGTCAGCAGCACAGCTTCCTGTGCGTGTATATCCACTAATCCTGGGTGCGTTACTGTGAGCAGCACAGTTCCCTTTGCGTGTACATACACTAATCCTGGGTGCGTTACTTTCAGCAGCACAGCTCTTTGTCCGTGTAAATCTACTATTCCTGGGTGCGTTACTGTCAGCAACACAGCTCCCTGTGCGTGAATATCCCCTAATCTTGGATGCGTTACCGTCAGCAGCACATCTCCCTGTCCGTGAATATCCACTAATCCTGGGTGCGTTGCTGTCAGCAGCACAGCTCCCTGTCCGTGTATGTCCACTAATCCTGCGTGCGTTTCTGTCAGCAGCACAGCTGCCTGTGCGTGAACATCCACTAATCCTGGGTGCATTACTGTCAGCAGAACAGCTCCCTGTGCGTGTATATCCACTAATCCTGGGTGCGTTACTGTCAGCATCACAGCTCCCTATCCGGGTGTATCCACTAATCCTTGATGCGTTACTGCTAGCAGCACAGCTCTCTGTGCGTGTATATCCACTAATCCTTAGTGCGTTACTGTCAGCAGCACAGCTCCCTGTTCGTGTATATATACTAATCCTTGGTACGTTACTGTCAGCAGCACAGCACTCTGTCCGTTTGTATTCACTAATCCCGTGGGCGTTACTGTCAGCAGCACAGCTTCCTGTGCATGTATATCCACTAATCCTGGGTGCGTTACTGTGAGCAGCACAGTTCCCTTTGCGTGTATATACACTAATCCTGGGTGCGTTACTTTCAGCAGCACAGCTCTTTGTCCTTGTAAATCTACTAATCCTGGGTGCGTTACTGTCAGCAACACAGCTCCCTGTGCGTGAATATCCCCTAATTCTGGATGCGTTACCGTCAGCAGCACAGCTCCCTGTCCTTGAATATCCACTAATCCTGGGTGCGTTACTGTCAGCAGCACAGCTCCCTGCCCGTGTATGTCCACTAATCCTGCGTGCGTTTCTGTCAGCAGCACAGCTGCCTGTGCGTGAACATCCACTAATCCTGGGTGTATTACTGTCAGCAGAACAGCTCCCTGTCCGTGTATGTCCACTAATCCTGCGTGCGTTTCTGTCAGCAGCACAGCTCCCTGCCCGTGTATGTCCACTAATCCTGCGTGCGTTTCTGTCAGCAGCACAGCTGCCTGTGCGTGAACATCCACTAATCCTGGGTGTATTACTGTCAGCAGAACAGCTCCCTGTGCGCGTATATCCACGAATCTGCATGGGGGCGTTACTGTCAGCAGCACAGCTCTCTGGGCGCGTATATCCTCTAATCTGCAGGGTTGCATACTCTATATTAGCTCAATCACAGCTCCCTATGCGTATCCTCTACAAATGTTGCACGTCACATTTGGCCACGGTGTCATGTGATCTGAAACAGAACTATCATTTGAAGTACTTATCACATTACTGATGGAGTTGCCAGACTCCTAGTTCCCAGGTCCTCAGCATTGTTATCTTCTTTAATTAGCTTACGTGAAGCAAACAACTGCTCTGAACCCGATAAGCACCGTATCTGCGGGGTAAAGGTGATGCAGTCACGCACCATTTTTAACGGGTGAAGGTGAACGGCCTCGAATTTTATCATGCTTTCATGTGATGGGTAGCCGGTAACGGCTAACTTTAAGTCTGCTGGGAGTACACTATCTTCGATAGAGTTTTTTAAATTCAGAGACAGAGTACGCAGCTCGCGGTGAGTTATGATCTGGAACATACCTTCATTTGACCAGACCAAACCGGAAAAATATATATCAATCTGGACAAAATATTTCCATTTCTCCAGAAAATCACGGTTTAATTCAACTACGGAAATAACTTTTAAAATATGCAATGCCCTGGTTAAATGGCTGTTTGTTTGAAATAGCGTTTATTGAAACTATATTATTAGGTAAATTAGAACGATGAAAAGTTATTTGTGTAGGAGTAGTTCGCTGGAAATATGCAAACTCTGACGCGTGTGTTTTTATAAAGGTTCTCGATCATGCTGCTCATCAATTTGCGGTAACAATATGTTACAAAGTTTTCCTCATAACGTGTTTAAACAAAAGTGATTAGACAAAACACAATCAATGCCTAAATTAATATTTCCTATTACTAAATGGATCTCATATCTTCTTGTCGCCTTATGATTCAACTAACATATTGCAATTGCTCCTCAGAACTACGTAATCAGGGCATGATAGAGGTATGTTGCATGCCACGAGCCTCACTGAAGGCCACGAGCCTCACTGACTTGCCATCAGCCTCACTGATATACCACGAGCCTCCCTGACTGTCACCAGCCTCACTGACATGCCACCAGCCTCACTGACTGCCACGAGCCTTATTGACATGACCAGTCTCACTGACATGCCACCAGCCTCACTGGTATGCCACCAGCCTCACTGACATGTCACTAGCCTCACTGGCATGTCACAAGCCTCACTGACAAGCCACCAGCCTCATTGACATGCCACTAGCCTCACTGACATGCCATCAGCCTCACTGACAAGCCATCAGCCTCACTGACATGCCACCAGCCTCATTGACATGACACCAGTCTCACTGACATGCCACCAGCCTCACTGACATGCCATCAGCCTCACTGACAAGCCATCAGCCTCACTGACATGACACCAGACTCACTGACATGCCACCAGCCTCATTGACATGACACCAGTCTCACTGACATGCCACTAGCCTCACTGACATGCCATCAGCCTCAGTGACAAGCCATCAGCCTCACTGACATGACACCAGACTCACTGACATGCCACCAGCTTCACAGACATGCCACCAGTCTCACTGACATGCCACCAGCCTCACTGACATGCCACCAGCCTCACTGACATGCCGCCAGCCTCACTGGCATGCTTACAG
>SDVV010034695.1:0-11144 GCA_016164225.1 Gammarus roeselii
AAGACGAATTATACACTTCTAACTACACTCCCAAAACTGACCCAAGGGCTTTTGCAGCAGGTTTAGTAAAGGATTGTGGAGGCACCAACGTTTCCTTAGCAGAACATCCACAGCACCTCATATCAAATCACCTTCCCAGTACGTGACACACCGGAATTCATAGCAATCCCGGGCGAACAGGGAAAAACAAAAACTTAGAGTGGCGACATGGTCGTAATGTGCAAAAAATGCCTGGAATACGGCCACGTCATCAAATACTGCCAGCCACACATACCCCAACGCTGTAAGAGGTGTTCCGGCGAGCATTACCGAAAGGACTGTGTACAGCCCGCCAACCTAAATGCTACCACTGCTCATGCCTCCATGAGGCAGGCGACCGCGACTGCCCAAAGCAGATTTGGTAACAAAAAGCAATGAAAATCGTACAAAATAACCGCAGAGTCACACGAAAACAAGCCATCCAATTTTTTTTCGACGAAAACCCAAACTGACGTAATTTAAATTACGCCAAAGCAGTTAAATCCACAACTAAGTCTACCCCACCAGACAACACTCGCATACCGTTAACACTAACGATTACCATGACCCCAACACCCCTCTCCAGTAATAACAATACCACAACCAGCCTAGCGACCGCCCTCGTAATAGAGGTGGGCGTCTTAAACCATATATCCACACCAATGCCCAAGAGAGCACTGTGATGGATGCTGCCTCTGTCGACTACGAGGAGAGATCCAATAACCCGAAAATCTAAAGGCCAAGAGACGAAGATTCAGACGACGATGACCGCGGGATACGCGACACCCTCTCGCCACGAAGCAAAAAGATGAGCAGCATCCCACTAATCACAGCTCGCCTCGATCAGAGCGTTGAAAGACTTCTGACAGTCTTAACGGCAACCGCACCCAGCAAAAATCAAAGTGAAGTATTCATCCCTCTGCTAACATGCCCAACACCAGAACATTTCACAAGTGAGAAAGACCATCGCCTGCGCGAGGACGTGTTGAAAATCTTCAACGAAGAACTGATACCCGAAACCACTGATCCATCTTGCATCGCACTCAACTCAAATATCTCAACGACTACAACTTAGTCAATCATAATGTTGCAAAAAAATCCATAGTAGAGAAACGCGCTCGCTCAAGAAACAGACTCAAAGATCGTACTCCCTCGTTCTCCTGTTCTTACAAGAGCACTCACAGTCGAGAACGCAGGGCGTCTCGGAGATCATGTTCTACAGTAAGCGGACGCTCGTGCGAACGCTCTCGATCTAGGACACCTGCGCCTCATAGACATGACACCACGAAAGTTACTACAAACCACGCGACCGCTCCGGACAATCAAAATCTGGGCGTGAAACGGATCCGAAATAAACAACAACACAATACTTCAGTGGAATTGTCAGGGACTTAGAAACAATAAAAATGAATTACTATCGCTTATCTCCACCCATAAACCTTTGGTGGTAGTCCTCCTGGAGATCAAACTCAGTGACACAGCCACCTTCACAATCCCTCAATGTCGTATATCGTCGCGAAGGTCACAATAATGTGACTGCACACGGCGGAGTGACACTTATGATCCATCGAAGCATACCTCATCACCTCTTCCCTCAGAGAACAGAACTCCAAGCTGTCGCAGAGAAGGTATGCATCTCAAGACCAGTTACAGTGGTATCTGTCTACTCGTCACTAAACCCCGACCTCACGGAGGCCCTAACGACCGATCTGCTTGACCAACTGCATCATCCCGTACTCCCCCTTGGAGATTTAAACAGTACCACCGCCATACGGGAAAGTCTGCATTAACTTCGCGTTGGGACTCCGGTGAAACATGGAAGCAACTACTACTACTTCAACAGCTACCACGAATTGTCTGTATGCGTGAGAACAGACCCCAGGAGAGTGATAATGGCCAACACCATAGACACACTCAACCTGGTCCTTCTCAACGACGGACAACCCACACGGATCACCCTCGAAGGGAAACCGCTCTCGATTTATCAATCTGTTCCCCCCCTTCAGCTCCCCAACTCGCTTGGGGGAGTCCTTCTTTCAGCACATGAGTGGTCACAACCCAGTGATCATATCGCTCCTTACTAACCGACCAAACAATCCCGGCGCACAGGAACTTCGGTTCAACTACCGGAAAGCCAGCTGGGAGAAATACTAGACTCATGTCGCATGGGACAAGGTGGAGGGCTTCCCGAAGACATTTCAGAGCGCGACCTTGCTATACATCTATACAAGAAATTCCACAGTGCAGCTGCCGCATGCATTCCCCAATATCTACCGCCAACCTTTTTCCTAAAACTTTGGTGATGCCCGGAGGTACAAGAAGCAAAGGACCAGTGTTAAAGGATGTACGGGGCCTTCTGCCGCGCACGTTCCCCCAGAAACGGAAGCCTGGAAGAGGGAAACGGCCGTGTTCCGCAAACTTAGCGTGGAGAAGAAGCGAGAAAGCTAGACCCAATAAGTTTAAACGATGAATCTAAACGCCCCTCTTTCCCAAGTGTGAGAAAAAAATCTGACTTATCTAAGGTCGTCGCCCCGAGCGACCTATCCACATACTGTCGGACGGAGACTCTGTCTATTCTCCATGCGCGGACATCGCGGACAAACTAGCTCAGACTTTCAGCCAAATATCACAATCAACAAATTATACGGCTTCTTTCCAACGGGCAAAGATCCTAAGGAATAATGAGCTTATCGACTTTACTTCCGCTAATGAAAAGTTCTCGAACAAACCTTTCTCCCTTTATAAACAACAAAATGCTATGGACCACACTCGGGAAACCTCACCCGGGCCGGACCGAGTGCACATCAACATGATCAAACACCTTCCTTACAACGCTCTCCAGCACCAACCATGTGTTCAATACGTTGTTTTCAAATTCATCCTTTCCCAATCAATAGCGGGAATCCGTAATTATCAGGATACCCAAACCCGGCAAATGTCACAGCGATCCACATAACTACCGTCCCATTGCCCTAACTAGCGTCCTATGTAAGACTATGGAATTAATGATAAGCTCCGCCTAGTCGACAACCTTGAAATGCATGCAGGCCTTAACGGCATCCAATGCGGTGGCCGCAAGCGCCACTCCCAAACGGACTACCTCGTACGACTGGAATCAGACATTAGACAGGCCTTCGTCCGAAGAGAACACGTAGTTTCCATATTTGACGTTGAAACCGCCCTACGGGGGAGTCTGCATTAACTTCGCGTTGGGACTCCGGTGTAACATTGAAGCAAATAATAAATAAATAAATTTGACGTTGAAAAACATGACGGTACGCGGAAATACGGGATCATGGAGGATCTCCACCATAATGGTTTGAGAGGTCGCCTACCACGTTTCATCCACCGATTTCTACAAAACCACACCTCCAGGGTCAAGGTTGGCTTCACGTCGTCTCCTTCATATCCGCAAGAAATTGGCGTCCCCCAGGAAAGCATCTTCAGTGTCACTCTTTTATCCTCAAAATCGATCAGTTCGCCAACATTCTTCCCGAGACGGAAGACTGCTCTCATCACTATACGTGGACGACCTACAAATAAGGTACCGACTCCCCGGCCTCGTAAAAATCCAACATGAACTCCAGAAGTGACCAAGCCTAGTCGGGAACTGGGCTTCCCGAAACTGATTCCGCTTCTCTCCCTTTGAAACTATAAATATGCACTTTACCCTTGTGCCCGGCTTACACCTGAAACTAACCCCAACGCTGCACAACACCCCTCTAGTATACGAAGAAGCTATTAAATTCCTGGGTCTTGAGTGGTACCCTAAACTCACGTGGCGACCCCACATTGAAGCCTGTGCGACTATGAAAAAAGGTCTACAGAACTTTTCCAATTGGTAACATCCCAGAAGTTCGGTGCCGACGTGGACACCGGAATGACGTTGTTCAGAGCAATATCACGATCGCGTATGGACTGCAGAGCCGTTGTCAATGATCAAGCAGCCAAAACTTCTCTCGACCTTCTCTCGACCATCGCAAACAATGCTTTTCGTATCAAATCCGGCGCGTTCCGCTTCACCCCAATCGAATCCCTTAACGTGCTCGCTAACGAACTTCCACTTCCGCTCCGGCGAGACAAACTTTTACTACAATACTATTTTAAGACTAGATGTCTAATCAACAACCCGGCAATCGGCCACATCACCAACATGACCGATAGCGCCTTTTCGCGGCTATCGGTCATGTTGATGAGGACAACCTGCTGACCTCGCTGAACATCAATCATACAGCTATCAAGCCTTCATTCTCCTACCGAGTTCTTTAAATTAACACCAACATGGATGATCAACCCACCACCGGTCAACCTAGACCTGCAAGTGTACCCTAAAGCAACTACTCCAACTAACGCGTACCGGCAGGAGTTCCTAAGACTACAGACCAAACGCGCCACCTTGCCCCTGTTGCCACCAAGTGGCTACCGCACTTGCGGTAGCCCGATGAGCGTTCATAAATCCCCCGTGCAACCTACAAAGCCTACTCACGGACCCAACCTATCGTTTAAAGCTAATTGCTTACGGAAAACACACCGGACTATACGAAACTGTCTAAATCCCAAGCACCTGTGCAAGTGAGGTGGTCTCTCCACCCCATTACACACAGATAACTATATTTACGAAGATACGCGTTAACTCTTTACTCGTTTGTAAGCGTTAGTGATCGAGCGTACCACAGTAGGGATATGTACCGACTTCATCTTAACAAGACTAATACTTTAGTACGCAAGGCCGTGCGAACTTACCTGAATCAATGACGGTCGCGCCATACCGAAGAGCCAATTATGACTCACGTTGAGGCTCCGGTGGAAATGAGGCTCAAGCCCAATCAACATGATCCAAAATTTTCTAGATGGCGCCCGTAAGCACTTATTAAAAATGTTGAACACTCTGAACTCAAACCTATTTTCTCCCGATCAATGGTGGGAATCTTTAATTGTCCCAATACCCAAACCTGGGAAATTCCACTGTGACCCACTTAACTATCGCCCCATCGCTCTTACCTGCGTCCTCAGCAAGACCATGGAAATTATAGTAAATACGCGCCTTCTCGACTACCTTGATATGCATGCAGGCCTGAATAGCATCCAGTGTGGCAGCTGCAAGCGCCACTCTACGACGAACCACCTTGTAAGACTGGAATCTGACAAAAGACAGGCATTTGTGTGAGGGGAACACGTGATATCCATTTTTTTTCACATGGAAAAAGCATACGATACTACCTGGAAATATGACGTCATGAAGGATCTCCACCACAAAGGGGTGAGAGGCCACTTACTCAGTTATATCCACCAATTCCTGCAAATCGCACCTTCAGGGTTAAGGTCGACGACACCTTGTCACCATCCTACCCGCAGGAAATGGGCGTCCCCCATGGAAGCGTCCTCAGTGTCACTCTTTTCATACTCAAGATCGACCAGATAGCAGACATTCTCCTGCGCGACGGAAGATTGCTTTCATCACTATACGTGGACGACTTGCAAATAAGTTACAGGCACCCTAGCCTCTTAACAATTCAACAGGAACTCCAGAAATGTCTAAACCTAGTCTGAAACTGGGCCTCCCTAAACGGATTCAGATTTTCGCCCCCCAAAACTAAAAGCATGCACTTCACTCTCGTGCCCGGCTTACATCTAAAACCAGCTCTAAGCCTAAACAACACCCCGCTAGTATACGAAGAATCAATAAGATTCCTTTGTCTTGTGTGGGACCCTAAACTCACATGGCCACCTCATATTGCAGCCCTGGAGACCCGCTGCAAAAAAGCAACCGGACTCATACTCTCCGTAACATCCTTGAAATTCGGAGTAGATATGGACACCGGCATGACGTTATTATTCAGAACATTAATACGCTCAAACCACCCTAGAACCTCTCTCAATCATAGTGAATAACGCCCTGCGTATCACAACCGGTGCGTTCCGTTCCACACCCATCGAATCCCTGAACGTGCTTGCTAACGAACTTCCTCTTCCGCTCCGGAGAGACAAACTATCACACAGTACCAATTCAAGACGAGGAGCTACATCAATAGCCCAGCACTTGACGATGTCACCAACATCCATGATAAACGCCTCTCTGCGGCTAAAAAGAACATATGCCCACCCTTTTCTCTACGCGTGGATAACTTGCTGACCTCGCTGAACATCAGACTCAAAGCAATAAAGCAATCATTCTCCTATCGAATTCTTCAAATCAACACACCAACGTGGATGTTCAGCCCACCACTGGTCAACCTAGACCTTCAGACGTACCCCAAAGCAACAACCCCAACCAACACATACCGCCGAGAATTCTTAAGACTACTCGATGAACAGTACTCGGAGCACCGCCATATATACACTGACTGCTCAAAAAACACCGGACGGAGTGGGAGCCGCCGCCATAGGCGAAGGGACCTCTCGTTCGGCCACCCTACCCCACGAGGCCTCTATATTTTCTGCAGAGCTACACTCACTCGAACTGGCCATCTTTATTACAAAAAGCGACCACCACCCTAAAACTGTTATATTTTCAGATAGTCCAAGTGTTTTCTCCCAGCTGAAAACTCTACCTTGATCACCCTAACCTTAGAAAAATGCAACATGACCTAAGCACAACGTCAGAGGCGAGCCAGGCGGTCTAGTTCTGTTGGATCCCTGGACACGCAGGAATAAGAGGAAACAAACGCGCAGATTTCCTCGCTAAACTGATGCCTACCAAGCAGGAACAATTCATCTCTATACATTAGCGAGACAGGTTTCCAGTCATCAACTCACGCATAGCAACACGATGGAACTACTCTTGGCAACAAAGTGGACAAAAAATGCTTGTAGTTAGACCATCCGTGGGAGAAAGGGACACCAGGTTTTCTAATAGGAGAGACCAAGTGCTCATCAACCGTCTATGCACGGGACACACGTGGATAACTCACAACCACCTAATGGACGTAGACATGGGGCCGAACGAACCACCATGCCCCTGTTTCCACCAAATAGCAGTAAGGGTGAAGCACTTGCTAGTAGATTGCGATGTACTCGCAGCAGCTCGACGAGCCTTCTTGAGCCCCCATGCAACCTTCAACGCCTGCTCACAGAAACGGAACACCGGAAACAACCAATAGCTTTTGGAAAACACACAGGCCTCTACGAGGTAGTGTAGAGATAGCGAGGTCTGAATCATCTTCGATCCCGAACTCCCTGCCCTCCCTGCGCACTAATTGACAATTTTTACTTTGACTTCGTGCACAAAGCTGTGCAGAATCACCGGACCGTCGTGCCACAAGAAGAAGCCCTCGGTGACAACACGTTGGAGCTCCGGCGGAGAACGGAGGGAGCTCGTTGGAACTCCGGTGGAACGTAGAAGCAAATAATAAATAAATGAATAAATATACGGAGGGAGCTGCCACCTACTCCTCTACCTGCGTCTGCAACGAATCTGCTTCGCATATCTGTGATAGATTAATTTTACTTCATATCCGTGTTTAGTTTAACTTGTGTGTTTTCTAGACGAACTCTGTACCAGAGTTAGTTTTACTCAGTTTATAGAACGAATTGGATTTGTAAATGCCAAGCTATCTTTATAGTTTTGTCAAGCTCACTTTGAGGCCTACTTTGTGCCCGCGTTAGTGGTACTCTTTTTAAATTGTTAAATCTAATGTCAAATTTCCTTTGTAGCTGCATCAAATTTGCTTGGTGCCCATGTCAAATTTACGTTTTTTTTTTGTTAGACCTACTCCAACTGTGTTTAAACCCACTGTTACTGCGTTCAAACTGCTTCGAACCCAAGTTTAACTTACTCTTAATCTATGCTGCACCTACTTCGCCACTCTCCGATTGCCCTACGGGGGAGTCTGCATTAACTTCGCGTTGGCACTCCGGTGGAACATGGAAGCAAATAATAAATAAATATTTCAGGGTTAAGGTCGGCAACACCCTGTCACCATCCTATCCACAAGAAATGGGCGTCCCCCAAGGAAGCGTCCTTAGTGTCACTCTTTTCATACTCGAAATCGACCAGATAGCTGACATTCTCCCGCGCGACGGAAGATTGCTTTCATCACGATACGTGGACGACTTACCAATAAGCTACAGGCACCTCTTAATAATTCAACATGAACTCCAGAAATGTCAAAACCTAGTCTGGAACTGAGCCTTCTTAAACGGATTCAGATTCTCGCCCTCAAAAACCGAATCAAGCTCTTTACTCTTGTGCCCGGCTTACGCCTAAAACCAGCCCTAACGCAAAACAACACTCCGCTAGTATAAGTCTTGTGTGTGACCCTAAGCTCGCATAGCGACCTCATAGTGCATCCCTGGAGACTCTCTGCTAAAAAGCAACCGGACTTATCCTCTGTAACATCCTTGAAATTTTGGATCAGATATGGACACCGGCGTGATGTTATTCAGAACATTAATACGCTCTGACCGCCCTACGGGGGAGTCTGCATTAACTTCGCGTTGGGACTCCGGTAGAACGTGAAAGCAAATAATAATAATAATAATAATTAATACGCTCTCGCATTGACTATGGAGCAATTGTTTACGGTTCAGCAGCCAAAACCAATTTTGGACCTCTCCATCATGGTAAATAACGCCCTGCATATCACAACCGGTGAGTTCCGTTCCTCACCCATCAAATTTCTGAACGTGCTTGCTAACGAGCTTCCTCTCCCGTTCCGGAGAGACAAACTCTCACTACAGTACTATTTCAAGACTAGGAGCTACATCAATAGCCCAGCACTCGGTGACGTCACCAACATTCTTGATAAACGCTTCTTTGCGGCAAAGAAGAACATATGCCCGCCCTCTTCACTACACGTGGACAACTTCATTCTCCTACCGAATTCTTCAAATCGACACATATGTGGATGATCAGCCCACCACTGGTCAACCTAGATTTGCAGACTTACCCTAAACCAACAACCCCGACCATCACGTACCGTCGAGAATTCTCACGACTGCTCTATGAGCAGTACACAGAGCACCGCCAAATATACACACAGACGGCTCGTAAACATCGGACGGAGTGGGAGCTGCCGCCATAGGCGAAGGGATCTTGCGTTCGGCCACCCTACCCCAAGAGGCCTCTACATTCTTTGCAGAGCTACAAGACTCGAACTGGCCATCTCCATTGCTGAAAGCGACCGCCTCCCCAAAAGTGTTATATTTTCAGATAATCTAAGTGATCTCACCCAGCTGGAAACACTGCACTTTGATCACCCTGGCCTTAGAAAAATGCAACACGACCTATTCACTATGTCCTAGGCGATCCAGGCAGTAGAGTTCTGCTGGATCCCTGGACACGCGGGAATAAGAGGAAACTAACGCTCAGATTCCCTCGCTAAACGGATGTCTACATAGCAGGAACAATTCATCTCCATACATTGCCGACCCCGTACAGCCTACAACGCCTGCTCACGGAAACTGAACACCGGAAAAAACTGATCGCTTTTGGAAAACACACAGGCCTCTACGAGGTAGTGTAGAAGTTGCTAGATCTGAATCATCTCCGATCCCGAACTCTGTTCTCCCTGCGCACCAATTGAAAATTCTTACTTTGACTTCGTGCACAAAGCTGTGCAAAATCACCGGACCGTCGTGCCACAAGAAGAAGCCCCCGTGACTACACGTTGGAGCTCCGGCGGAGAACGAAGGGAGCCCCTACCACTCCTCTACACAAGACTAACAGCCACTGAAATAAACCTGCTCTTCATATCTTTTAGGGTAAAATCTCTTGATATCCATTGTTTAATAAGATTTCTATGTACTAGGCCTACTCTGTACCTGCGCTAGTTACTCCTTTAAAATTGTTAAATTTATTTTCATGTTCAACTTTCTTTGTAGCCGCACTAAATTTGCTTGTTGCCTGTGTCAAATTTATTGTTACTTTGTTACTTGGATACTCTTTTAGACCAACCCCAGCTACGTTTAAACCTGCTGCGACTGCGTTTAAACTGCTCTTAAACTCTTAATCTACGCGTCACCAAATTCACAACTCTTCGACCGCCCTACGGGGGAGTCTGCATTAACTTCGCGTTGGGACTCCGGTGGAACATGAAAGCAAATAATAAATAAATATACATTGCCGAGACTGGTTCCCAGTCATCAACTCTCATATAACATCACGATGGAACTACTCTAGGCAACAAAGTGAACAAAAGATGCTTGCAGTTGAACCATCTATGGGAGGATGGGGCAACAGGTTTTCTAATAGGAGAGACCAAGTGTTCATCAACCGTCTATGCACGGGACAAACGTGGATAACTCACAACCAGCTAATGGACGTAAAAATGGAACCGGACGCACCACCATGGCTCTGTTTCCACCAAGTGGTAATCAGCGTGAAACACTTGCTAGTAGATTGTGATGCACACGCAGCAGCCCGACGAGCCTTCTTGAGCACCCCGTGCAACCTGCAACGCCTGCTCACAGAAACGGAACAACGGAAAAACTGATCGCTTTCGGAAAACACACTGGCCTCTACGAGGTAGTGTAGAAGTAGCGAGATCTGAATCATCTCTGATCCCGAACTCTGTCCTCCCTGTGAACTAATTGTAAACTTGTATTAACTTCGTGCATGACGCTGTGCAAAATCAACGGACCGTCGTGCCACAAGAAGCCCTCAGTAACTACACGCTGGAGCTCCGGCGGAGAACTGAGGGAGCTGCTACCACTCCTCTACGCAGAAGCGACTGCGTCTGCAATGAACCTGCTCTTATATTTGTTATAGGTTAAACTCTCGTATCCGTTGATTTCCCAAGTGTGGGAAAAAATCAGACGTATCCAAGGTCGCCCCGAGCGACCTATCCACATACTGTTAGACGGAGACACTGTCTATTCTTCGTACGCGGACATTGCGGACAAACTGGCTCAGACTTTCAGCCAAATATCACAATCAACAAACTATACGGCTTCTTTCCAACAGGAAAAGATCCTAAGAGAAAGTGAGCATATTGACTTCACTTCCACAAATGAAGAATTCTACAACAAACCTTTCTCCATCCATGAACTACAATATGCAATTGACCACACACGTGAAACCTCACCCGGGCCGGATCGAGTGCACATCAACATGATCAAACACCTTCCTGACAACGCTCTCCAGCACCTACTAAATGTGTTCAATACGCTGTATTCAAATTCATTCT
>SDVV010034696.1:0-11144 GCA_016164225.1 Gammarus roeselii
TATATATGTATATATAGATATATATATATATAGATATATTATGCCAGTGCAATGACTTCAAGAGAGCATCCGTCAAGTTGTATTTATGTCTCAGACCCCTGTCCATTTCAAGTGCGTCATTCCAGTCTCGGATTTGCAGCCCTCGCAAAGAAGTGAATAAATAACCCGACATTATTTAACCAAGTTGTGTGAAGGAAGCTATTGTGAAGTTGAGTTCAGAGAGAACCTACAATAACCGTACGGTGTCCTGCTTTGTGAAGTTGAGTTCAGAGAGAACCTACAATAACCGTACGGTGTCCTGCTTTGTGAAGTTGAGTTCAGAGAGAACCAACAATAACCGTACGGTGTCCTGCTTTGTGAAGTTGAGTTCAGAGAGAACCTACAATAACCGTACGGTGTCCTGGTTTGTCAAGTTGAGTTCAGAGAGAACCTACAATAAACGTATGGTGTCCTGCTTTGTGAAGTTGAGTTCAGAGAGAACCTACAATAACCGTACGGTGTCCTGGTTCAAGTTGTGATGGCAACCAGCAAAAGAGAAAGCTGTTAGAGCCCCAACAGTCTCGATCCGGCGTCGCCGAGACTGGGAGACCAGCGCTCTAACCACTTGGCCATCCACACAATAAAAGCTATACTCCAAGCTATCATGGCTATCACACTGTTTGCTGATATGCTTGAACGTCCTCCTCTTTCTGGCCACGACTTATCAAGACTGTTACGGGCTAGGGAAATTTTGTTTCCATTCTATCAGTATCAGAAAGTTACCACAATTTCAGTTATGTTACCTTTTTTTTCTTCACAGTGTAGCCTTGGGCTCTTTGCTCGAACCTTGGGCCCATTACTATAGCCTCGGGTTCATCATTCTAGTCATAGGCCCATCACTCTAGTTTTGGACTCACCACTCTTGCTAAGAGCCTATCACTCACGCCTCGGGCTCATCACTCTGGCTTTGGGCTCATTAATATAGACTTGGACTCATCACTCTAGCCTTGAGCCTATCACTCGCGCCTCGGGCTCATCACTCTGGCTTTGGGCTCATCACTACAGCCTTGGACTCATCACTCTTGCCTTGAGCCTATCACTCGCGGCTCGGGCTCATCACTCTGGCTTTGGGCTCATTACTACAGCATTGGACTCACCATTCTATCCTTGAGCCTATCACTCGCGCCTCGGGCTCATCACTCTGGCTTTGGGCTCATCACTCTGGCTTTGGGCTCATCACTACAGCCTTGGACTCATCACTCTAGCCTTGAGTCTACCACTCGCACCTCGGGCTCATCACTCTGGCTTTGGGCTCATTACTACAGCCTTGGACTCATCACTCATGCCTTGAGCCTATCACTCGCGCCTCGGGCTCATCACTCTGGCTTTGGGCTCATCACTACAGCCTTGGACTCATCACTCTAGCCTTACACTCATCACTGTCGCTTTGAACTCTTAACTCTTGCATTGAGTTCAGCATTCTAACCTTGAGCCTATCACTCAAGCCCTTGGCCCATCATTTCAGCTTTGAACCCATAACTCCACCCATGGACTCACCATTCTAATCATGGGCCCATCTCTTAAGCCTTGGGCTCATCACTCTATCCTTGGGCCCGTCAATCGAGTTATACTCATCATTCTAGCTGAGCTCATTACTCTAGCTTGAGCTCATCGCTTTAGTCTTAGACCCAAGACTAAACTCTAGCACCCATCACTTAAGCATCACTCGAGCCTGAGGCCCATCACTTGTTCCTTAGGCCCATCACTATAATCGTGGGCCCATAACTCGTACCTTGCATCCGTCACTCGCTCTTTGCACCCATCACTAAATTGCGCCCATCACAAACGCTCTTGCTATCCTTGTTGTCCAAGGGTGTTTTTGGAGCTTCGAACAGCAGCCGGTAATGAATGCTTGTTATCAAGGGTATTGCATTATTGATCAATACCCACCAAGGTTACAGGCTCTGCATGCCAGAGTGTGTGCAGCTCGGACGCCTTGCACCTTGTGTTGGGTGACACACCCACAGGAACCTGGTAAAATACATTTTGGGAACAACTTGAGCACATTCCACTACGTAACGTTTTATGAGCACACAGATGGTTGACAGGGTAAAATGGGGACCAGCTGGAATACCTTCTAGCGTGTAATATATTATGGGAACGCTGAGTCCTGGCAGGACGAATTGTGAAAGAGCTTGGACACCTTCTATAGTATGTTACACTGCGCTAAAAACCTTCCGGCACTTCCCTGTCAGTGATATGGACCCCTTCCCAAGATGTCAGCTCCCCCAACCATGTCAAATTCAGGCTTATCTTCCCTAGCTTTGATCCGTAACTGTAAACAGTATGGTACAATCAATCAATTAGTTTACAAATGAGCAGGTACTGCGGTCCAACAGCCATCGAGCACTTGGAATCGTATTATCCAGATATTTTACCTTCGCGTCTTATTGGACTTCATTAATCTCTACCGAGACCTAAATAAGTGATAAAAGTTGATTATTCAAGGTCTTCGTGTCATGACCTGGATAGTAAATGTATGAAAACATTTTATAACTGTTTGAGCCTCACCAATATAGAGCAACATTCAAAACTGTAATGCATCCCACACTTTGGCTGTAATGGGCCCAGCCCTTATGGACGGTATCGCTGCAACTCTGACGATATAGATGGTCTCAGGCCATGGCTCGGAATCGCCTGCTTAGAGAAGGTGGCTCTCCGTTTGCAGGGAGAAATGATCCGTCAGCGTCCGTAGCATGCCTACCAGCTTAGCAGCTCCAGTGATGGTGTTAATACATGCTTCTTAACTGTTAGTCAATATATTATCAGAGTCTTTTTGTCAATCTCCACCTCGAGGATCTCGGACATTGTTACTGTTGTTTGTTCAGCCATAACTGTCCTCTGGTGGCGGAGGAGAAGAATATTGGAGCAGGGGCCTCGGTTCTGTCATGACTGCCCTCTGGTGGTGGAGGAAGAGCGTACATGGGTCAGGGGCCTCGGTTCAGTCATGACTGTCCTCTGTTGGCGAAAGAGGAGCGTATTTGGTTGGCGCTGGGGCCTCGGTTCAGCCATGACTGTCCTCTGGTGGTGGAAGAGAAGCGTACTTGGGCAGAGGCCTTGACTCAGCCATGACTGCTCTCTGGGAGGGAGGAGCGTACTTGAGGTAGGCGCCTCGGTTCAGCCATGACTGCCCTCTGGTGGTGGAAGAGGAGCGTACTTGGGCAGAGGCCTCTGATCAACGATGACAGTCCTCTGGTCGCGGATAAGGAGGGTACTGGGGAAGGGGAGGATTTCATCTTCCTTCAAGACTCGAGAAATATGTATGATGCAACTAACATGAATAAACAGGGCGCAAACCGACAGAAAATAACCGTGTCTGCAGTGTACAGGGATAAAAAGATAGACTTCCTCATTAATTTTCAATTTAGATTTATAAATTATTGAAGTTCCGATTAGGTAAATGAAAATACCGCTAGTAATTTACAAACTTTGTTTCAAAATGTAATGCAAATCCTAGAAGTCTGTAAAAACTTGTATCCATTGATGACTATTTCTAGTAAAGGTATACTCAAGATGCATAGACCATCTGGACAGTTCAGGATGTTAATCTTGAGATATACTCTTCGTCAATTCAGGGCATGTTACTATTACGACAGTTTTTCGTCAGCCTGCCCTAGTCGGAAATCATCTATGCTCTGGCCGACTCGTCGCTTGTTGGGAACCAATCCCAGGTTGACCTGCCGAGTGATCGAGCAGATCTGTTGGTTTTGCGATGAAAAGTTCACCCCTCTTATAGTCAAACAAGTCACCTCGGAGCCTCTGGCTCGCGTTGTGCGGATCAAGGAATGCGTTATTGCCAACCTTATGAGAACTTCCTTCCGTTTCTTCTGCCTCAGATTAATTCTAGATCTCTTCTTCCAGACATCTCCTCTCAGACTTTTCCTTCCAGACCTCTCGTTTCTGACCCCTCCTTCCAGACCTCTCCTTTCAGACCTCTTCTCGCAGATTTATCTTTCCAGGCCAATCGTTCTTGACCTACCTTTCCAGACCTCTGCTCCCAGACAACTCCTACCAGACCTCTCCTTCCAGACCTTTCGCTCCCGCAATGAACACTTGAGGCCACTTTCCTAAGGGTCACTCAGAGCAGCTACACTTGCCACCCCACGATATGGCCCACGTCAATGACAACTAACAGCACTCGAGGCCACTTTCCTGAGGGTCACTCAGAGCAGCTACACTTGCCACCCCACGTTATGGTCCACGTCAATGACAACTAACGGCACTCGAGGCCACTTTCCTGAGGGTCACTCAGAGCAGCTACACTCGCCACCCCACGTTATAGTCCACGTCAATGACAGCTAAGAGTGAATCTCTGTAGGCTTATTCTCAAGGATGAACTCATTAAAGTAGGGATGGGAAGATGATATGAAGCAGGAGTTCCCTTCTTAGCAAGTTACGAGTCATCGAACGTGACGATTACGATGAACTCTTTAGGACGTGTTTGAACCTTACTCGATTTTTTGCTTGTTGAGGTATAATCCGTACTTTTGGACGGCATTTTATTCGTCGTTTCGTACTCCATAGCGCTTCGTCACCAAATAACCTTATATAATGTTCAATGCAGGCTACGCTACTATGAAAACATTGTAATATTCATGCTGTCGGTCACTGATGTTCTTTCTGATCGTCAAGTCTATTCAATCAATGAAGTGCTGATGCAGGTTTGAAATGATTTTTGAAGGTATCTAAGATCCCATCTTCCGGTCTTTTTTATACTGTGGGTTATAGTCGCAATATTGTTACATATAATAAGTAAGTTTCAAAAATGTCGGATCATTGATACATCTGGTAATCATTACACATCAAATATTTATTTCTTCTGGGAACATCCATTTTCTTTTTGTTCTCACTTTTCATCTTTCCAAACAACTGTGGCCTCGAAGTTCATGTGGCCTCGTCAGACATGTGGCCTCGTCAGACAATTTCCGTCTTCATGAAGTAACTCTTGTACTTCCATAGTGTAACTGTTGATGCCGTCTTGTCCTTATTAATTAAATATTATAATTACAGAGTGTAAGTAACCGTTGATGACGTCTTTGTCTTTAGAAAGTAACTCTTGTACTTCCAGAGTATTATTATTGATGCAATCTTCGTCTGTGTGAAGTAACTCTTGTCCTTCCAGAGTGTAACTGTTGATGTCATTTTCATCTTTATGAAGTAACTCTGATTCTCCAAAAGTAAATGTTAATGTAGTATTCGTCTTTATAAAATAACTTGTGTACATCCCGAGTCTAATCGTTGATGCTGTCATGATCTGTTGATGCAAACCAATAAAAAATCCTACCTTCTGATAATTAAAATACGTGAAATCTTTCATAACAGCAGGTTGCACTATTAATTCCTTTTTGCGCGGTTCGACAGTCGAAATGTAACAATATGATCTTTGCGAGTAGTTTGTTAGCAGCCCCATCTGTTGGCGAGCAGGGAGAGCAGACTAATGAGAGGAAAGTCAATGGATAACAGCGCCATCTATTGGAAGCAAGCGCCGCTCACCGCTCTGCTGCGATTGTTTGCTTCAAGCCAGGGGCGTCCATTGTTATCGGCGTCGAATGATATTTGCGAGCTGTTTTCTAATTGGATGGGATTTGTTTGTCAAAACCTGGACAATTATCCTGACGCAATCAACAATTAAATGATCAAAGATCCAACAGAGGGTGGAATACAGAAAACAATGTCAGGTATTATTGTTATTATTTAGAAGCGATATTTTAAGTAGGCTTGGATATCAAAAAAGGGCAGTTATGTACTTATGTGAGAGCCGGTGTACTCCTGTACCTAATGAGCGAGCCGGAGTACTCATATAACAATTGAGAGAGCCAGAGTAATCCTATGCCCAATGATAGAGCCGGAGTACTCTTATGCCTAATGAGAGAGCCGGAGTTCTCCTATACCTAATGAGAGGGTCGGAGTACTCTTATACCTAATGAGAGAGGCGGAGTACTCCTATACTTAAGGTGACCTGCCGCTGCAGTTTATGGTATATATTCGGTGGTGTCACCTTCCTTGAAGATCAGCAGCAGTAACAAAAATTATCTGTTTTTCTGCTCATTCCAAAGATATTCTTCACATGACAACAAAAAATACGGGTGTGTTAGAAAAGTTTATGAGTTCATTATAACTGGTGGAGAGTGTGGTGTGGAGGTATGGCGTTCCCGGTAAAAATTACAGAGGTGATGGGTTGTGCATGGAGCAGGAGTTGGTGGCTGGAAGCAGCTTGCTCAAGGAGCGAGATCTCCACTAGTACACATATGTAAGGATTGCCCCATGATGCAGTGGTGGAGAGAGCGCTGATGAATTTTGTGCTGATTTTGAGGTGAGTCGAGGGAAGGCTGTTGGATGTGAGGGTACTGCGAGGAGAGGATGGAGGAGTGTCTGACCATCTTCTGGTGGAAGAAAGATTATGAGAGGAGCGGAGGTGGAAGGGAATAAAAGAGTGAGGAGAGGAAGAGAGGTAGTGAAGATGAGTGACCCATACGTGGAAAGCAGAGTTGAGGAATTTCAGCCCCCGTTGAGGGAAGAATACGACATCATGAGAGGACAGGACCTAAAAAATGTTGAGGAAGAAAAGGAGACGTTCAGAAATACGTTGTTGAGATGTGCGAAAGATGTGTGTGGTGTGCACCGTGTGGGCGGGTGTAGAAGGCTGCGAATGATGGGACGAATAGGTCAAAGAGGCAGTGACGCTTCTGAGGCTTTTGAGGAGTGGTTGCAAGCGTGGTCGGTGGTTGCCTATAGAGAGAAGAGACAAGAGGCAAAGCGGGTGGTTAGGAGAGCATAGAGGGACGCCGATGCCAAGTGGCGACAACGGTTGTTTCAGTATTATGAGGAACAGAAAAAATGTTCTGGAAAGAGATGAAGCAGATGAGAAAAGAGGTGTCCGGTAAGGAGGAGATGGGGAAATATTGAAACATCCCGTTGTTGTTGGGAAGTGGTGAGGTACAGAAGAGTTGGACCGAGTATTTTGATGAGTTGCTGAATGTTGAGGATGTCAGATAGGCTGACATTATTGCTGTGGGTGATGGTGCACGGAGAGAGAGACTTGTTGCGGACATCACCAAGGAAGAGGTGCAGGAGGCGGCACAGGTGAGGCAAGCAGGGAAAGCTTTTGGTTTGTACGGCGTGGCGACTGAAGGCCTAAAGAGGGGTGGAGTAGCAATAGTCGAACGAATAGTAAGGCCACTGAATCTATGTTTTGTGTCAGGCGTGATGCCGATTGAGTAGCGCAGTGCATTCATTATTCCGCTGTATAAGGGCAGAAGAGACACAAATGAATGCTGCAGCTGGAGAGGCATCAACTTGTTATACATTGTCGAAAAGTTGTACGGAAGGGGGCAAATCCAGAGGGTTAGAGACAGCACGGATGGCGCAATTGGCGAGGAACATTGTTACTTCAGGAAAGGTAGAGGGTGTACCGATCAGATTTTTGCAGGAAACAAGTTTGTGATAAGTACCTTGCAAAGGGAAAGGATGTGTTTTAGGCCTTCATGGATCTAGACTGGGAAGTGCCATTGAGGCGTTTCGTTTATATGGAGTGGGCGGAAATCTGTTGAAAGCTAATCAGAGCTTCTATGTTGGCAGCAGAACATGTGATAAGTGTGAGGAGCGAGCTGAGTGTTTGGTTCACAGTGACAATAGGACTGAGACAAGGCTGCGTTACGTCCCTCTGGCTGTTCAATTTCTACATGGATGGAGTGGTCAGGGTTGTGAACGCGTGTGTAATGGGTCGGGGTAAGAGCTGTTAGGAGCAAATGTGCGGAGTTGATAGTTGAGTCAGCTTCTGCTTACGAATGATACGTCACTGAGGAGAAGTTGTGTAGGCTAGTGTTGGTGTTTGGTAGTGTGTGTGACATGAGGAAGCTACGAGTTAACGTGCGTAAAAGTAAAGTTATGAAATGTTCGAGGAACTTAGACGCGAACAGAGTTAGTGTCCTCTCAAATGGAGAGTTTGTGGAGGAAGATCAGTGTTTTAAGTACCAGTGCTCTCATGTTGAGTGAAGGAAGGGTGTAAAGTGTAGGGTGCACTGAAGAGTGTAATGAGCTGCTGAATGTTGGGGATGGAAGCAAAGATATGGTTGTATGAGGAGGTAGTTGTTCCAACTGTGCTCTATACTGGGCAGAGACTTGGGGTGAGAGTGGGAGAGAGAAGAAGGTTGAATCGTTTCAAGATGAAATGTTTGGGGGTCATGGCTGAAATGACGCTAAGAGACAAGATCAATAACGAAGTTGCTTGAAATAGAATGGGGATGGTGAAGAAGTTAGAGGACAGAACAAATTCACGTGTTCTGAGGTGATTCGGGTACATGGTGATGAGGGATGATGGGAGATTGGTGAAAATGTGATGAAAGTGGAGGTGAATGAACGTAGGCATAGAGATAGACCAAAGTTTGGATGGATGGATGGCATGAAACGGCGTTAGGAAGAAGAGACATAAATGTGGAGGTAGCGAGAGGGCGGTCAATGGATAATGGTGAGTAGAGATTGGTTGTGAACGGTTGATTTTTGACGCAGCCCTGATGTGCGCATCTGCTCTTGGCGTCACGTTGAGAAACGGAACGGTCGTGGTTGCCAACTACGACCATTCCGTTTCTGAACGAGACGCCAGGGGCAGGTTAGCAGGGGTAAACCAGTTTCACTGTCGGGCCCTGCTGCTCAAACCGCACTTCTGACCCAGAGTCGTGTTGCGGGGTCTCCCAGCCGCACCATTTAGCGCAAAAGGAATTTGTTTATTTGAATGGGTGTGAATGTGAGGAGTACGTAACACCATAGTATGTTGAGGCACGCAACACCATAGTATGTTGAGGCACGGAACACGATAGTATGTTGAGGAACGTAATGTAACATCATAGTATGTTGAGGCCCATAACATCATAGTATGTTGAGGTAAGTGCCTCAACATACCATGATGTTATGTGCCAAAACATACAATGGTGTTACGTGCCTCAACATACTATGATATTACGTGCCCAAACTATTAATATCTTATTAATGAGCGTAATAAAGCGATGTGAGTACGTCAACTATCATGACGTCATTGCATAAACAAACGCAGTATCTTATTCCTTTTTGGAGTTATTCAAAACACGTATTTGCTGGATTCATTATGGGAGAAGCAATTAATTTGATAGATGATACTAATTTCTTAGTTGACCTTTAAATGTATTCACCGTTCAGTAATAACATGTATGTAATCTGAATCCCTTCAATATTCATTGAAAATCTGTGTAACCCTACATGAGTAACTTCACATTGTCCTTCATTTGACCAAAATCTGTATTGAGATTCTTGCACTCACAAATAATTAACTCATTTATAATTATTCAACCATTTATTTCCATCGTCTAGCAATGGGTTTCCAATTTTGAGTTCAAAAATATTAAACCTAATATTTAATTGCACAATTTGAATTAGCGAAGCAAGAGATTAAAATGAAATCGTGACAGCTCATTTCCTGTCAGCAGCCGGTTAGTGCGACCGGCTTGTACTTCATGTTGTAAAATTTAAGTTCATAACATATGCTATTGATAATCTTATAAACGAATATTTGCAGGTACGAAACACATTGGCGTGGGATTGATAAATTCAAAATAAATTCATCTCAGCGGACCAGTAGTGAGCGGCGGGTTTGTACTTCAGTTCACAATATATAATCGTACAAATACATTCACTTATACGTATATATATAAATAAAACTTAACTTATCATCCTGCATTGAACTCATGCATTATAGTATTCACTCTTAGAAAATGTTTGAAAATAATGATGCCTGATTCCAATAGTCCAGCAAGGTGCAATAAATGCGAGGGAATATTACGTTGTTCCTTGCATACCTGAAACGCATTGGGTTCTTACGGTATCGATCGTATTTGTTTATATAAAGACAAATTAGATTTGTTCCCGCGTCTATGCGTTCCATGCATAAAGGCATTACAGGTGGTAACTGGGATTAAAATATTATAATGTGTTGTCGCCTCTTCTATACGATTCCAATGCTGGACTTAGTGTCTGTGATCCCTGGCACGTGTACCGTAGAATGCACTCCCCTGTGGAGTGGATCAATAACATTAGCCTCAATTGTCACTCCCTGTGGAGTGGATCAATAACATTAGCCTCAATTGTCACTCCCTGTGGAGTGGATCAATAATATTAGCCTCAATTACCACTCCCTGTGGAGTGGATCAATAACATTAGCCTCAATTGTCACTCCATGTGAAGTGGCTCGCTCAAATGGTCACCATGGGAGTTAGTCTCAGTGGAGGGAACCACTGACATGCGGCACTGAGATACCATCCATCGCGTCAACGTGAGCAGTGGGAAGGTGGATGTTTCACCGTGGAAAACAAATGTTCCACGAAGGGGGGAGGGGAGCCTAGTGTTTTACGGCGGTTAGACGAATGTTTCATGGCTGGGAGCTAAATGTGTCGTAGGGAGAAGAAGAATGTGTAATTGCCTCCATCAGCAGTGTAATATTTCATCACTGATCATCGTGATGATTGGCACCTCAGTGTTCCTCACCCTTCTCCTCACTCCTAGGGGAGAAGGAAAGGGGGGTGGGGGGCATCAATCAACACCGTGTTAATCATCTTATCAAGGAGCCGACTTAATTACCTTGTTCGAGGCCAAAGAGGAGAGAAGTGGGGAGGTATTGTGTTATGCCAGCCTCCCTTCTCCATCCCCTTAAAGAGCGACGGGATTCAGGAAGTGATTCTGTTCAATTAAGATGGAATTAGAGCAGGCATGACTAGATCGGGTATTGTGAGGCAGGCCTGACTAGGTCGGGTATTGTGAGACAGGCATGACTGGGTCGGGTATTGTGAGACAGGCATGACTGGGTCGGGTATTGTGAGGCAGGCCTGACTAGGTCGGGTATTGTGAGGCAGGCATGACTAGGTCGGGTATTGTGAGGCAGGCCTGACTAGGTCGGGTATTGTGAGGCAGGCCTGATATGTGATCGATGATTGTGAGGCAGGCCTGACATAAAATCGTTGATTGGGGGGCAGGCCCGACATAAGATCGGTGATTGAGAGGAAAGTCCGGACATACGACCGGTGATTGCGAGGCAGGCATGTCATTTGATCGGTAATTGCGGGGAAGGCCTGACCTGAGAT
>SDVV010034697.1:0-11144 GCA_016164225.1 Gammarus roeselii
CGGACCCTTTAGCACAAAAGGGCTAAGTGGTGTGAATGTGAGCGTGTGAGGGTGTGAGGTGCGCCTTGCCGTCGGCCACCCCCCTTTCTGGGGGATGCAGCCTAGTGTCTGTATCTGTATCTGTACCCGGTAAACGTTCAGTCTTAGTATGGCTTTAGCGCCAATGTTGTTTGTGTGAGGTTTGAATGTCATCTCTGTGTCATAAGTTGCTCCAAGGGTTGTAAAAGGGAACTGTGGGGTATGGGAGTGTTGTTAAGCGTGACATGGGGGTGAACGCGGGGTTCACTGATGTCTGGTGTTTATAATGTTAGGGAAGACTTGCAAGCAGACACCCTCATTCTGTTATCAAGCAGCCAGACTTCAAGAGCGTTCAGGTACTGCTGGATGTGTGCAGCGGCGATCTCGTGTTTGTGGTGTTGTGAGATTATTGTGAGGTCGTCCGCGTATGAGCCGATATAGGTGTTGGGTTCAGTTGGAATTGGCAGGTCTTGCATGAAGGCGTTGAAAAGGGAGGGGGGAAGGACAGAGCCCTGTGGGACACCATTAAGGAAGTTGCGGGTACGGGGTGGCTTGTTATTATAGGCAGTGTGTGTGCATGTCTGCCAGAAAGGAAGTTAGCATTCCATTTCTTGTAGCTTAGATGTAGCCGGGAAGTTGGAATCTTGCTACCGTATCACCGCGTGTCGTAGAAGGCGACTAAAAGGGCGCCCCGTAGCCGGGAGTAGAATCGTACTACCGTAACCCCTGCGTGTCGTAAAAGGCGCCTAAAAGGAGCGGAGCGAAGAGGCTAGGAATCCCGTTCTCTGTAAAACCCTTCCTCAAAGACGGCAAGACGAGCGGGGGAGGAGATACTCACGCCTCTCCGAACCCTATTATTAGGATAGCCGAATTTGCGGGGCTGTCGTACGAATGAGGTAAAGAGGAGAGAAATTGGTGAGATGTTTGCGAGGAGGAAGTTTGATGTGTTGGCACTGAGCGAGACGAAATTGAAAGGTAAGGGCGAATGTGAGTTTGGTGTTGTAAGTGGAAGAAAGTCTGGTGAGGAGGAACGTTGGGCACAAGAAGGTGTGGTCTTGATATTGAGTGATGGGTTGGCTCGTAGTGCTACCGAATGGAAGGAGGTCTCCTCAAGATTGATGAGGGTGAAAGTTAAGTTAGGCGTAGAAAGATGGGCATTTGTGAGTGCTTACGGACCTGGCAGCGTGAGGAGTAAAGAAGAGAGGGAGCAATTCTGGACTGACCTGAGTGCGTGTATTGAGAGTTTTGCAGGTCATTTCAATGTGGTTGTACTGGGTGACCTTAATGTGAGAGTTGTAGATGTAGTGGTGGAGAATGTGATAGGAAGATATGGCGTTCCCGGTAGAAATGACAGTGGAGATAACCTGATAGGTCTGTACATGGAGCAGGATTTGGTGGTCGGGAACAGTTTGTTCAAGACGCGAGACATTCACAAGTACACATAGGCAAGGATGACCCATGGTGCAATGGTGAAGAGAGCACTGATGGATTTGGTGCTGATATCGAGGAGAGTGGTGGGGAGGCTGTTGGATGTGCGGGTGTTGAGAGGGGATGGTGGAAGAGTGTCTGACCATCTGAAGGTAGATTAAGAGTGGAGCAGAAGTGGAAGGGCAACAAACGAGTGGGAGGAGGACGATAGGTAGCTGAAGTGAGTGGACTGAATGTGAGAAGTAGAACCGTGAAGTTCCAGTAGGCGTTGAGGGAAGAATATGACAACGTGAGAGGACAGGACCCGAGAGATGTGGAGGAAGAATGGGAGACGTTAAAGAATGCGTTGCTGAGATGTGCGAAGGTGTGTGGTGCGCGCCGTGTGGGCGGGTGCAGAAGGAAAGGTTGCGAGTGGTGGAACGAGGAGGTCAAACTGGCGGTGACAAGGAAAAGAGCAGCCTTTGAGGAGTGGTTACAGGTGACGTCGGTGGTGACTTATGAAAGCTACAAAGAGAGGAGAAACGAGGTGAAGCGGGTGGTGAGGAGAGCCATAAGGGACGTTGATGCCAGGTGGGGCAGACGGTTGTGCCCGAATTTTGAGGAGAACAAACAGATGTTCTGGAAGGAGATGAAGAAGGTGAGAAAGGGAGAGACCGGAAAGGAGGAAGTAGTGAAAGGTGAAAACGGCCAGTTGTTGTTGGAGAGTGGTGATGTACGGAATAGGTGGTCCAAATATTTTGATGAGTTGTTGAATGTCGAGGGTGACAGAGAGGCTGACATTGTTGCTGTGGGTGGTAATGATCGGATGCTAATTTTGGGAGAGTCTTGTTGCAGACATTACCAGGGAAGAGGTGCAGGAGGCGGTTGAGGTGATAAAGCAGGGAAAGCCCCTGGTTTGGATGGCGTTGCGACCGAGTGCCTGAAGAAGGGTGGAGTAGCGATTGTCGAATGGTTGGTGAGCCTACTGAATTTGTGTTTTGTGGCAGGCGTAGTACCGATTGAGTGGTGCAGTGCCTGCATTGATCCGATATATAAGGGCAAAGGAGATAGGAATGAATGCAGCAACTCGAGAGGCATAGGTCTGTTATGTGAAGTTGATAAGTTGTACGGGAGAATGCTGGTTAGAAGGATTAGAGACTGTACGGACTGCATAATTGGAGAGGAACAGTGTGGCTTTAAGAGTGGTAGAGGGTGCGCTGATCAGATTTTTGCAGCGAGACAGGTCTGTGAGAAGTACCTTGCAAAAGGAAAGGGTGTGTTCTGGGCCTTCATGGATCTGGAGAAGGCATACGACAGGATTGATAGGGAAGCGCTGTGGAGAGTATTGAGTTTGTATGTATGCAGAGTTTCTATGTTGGAAGCCGAGCATGAGTCAGAGTGGGAAGCGAGGCGAGTGATTGCTTCACAGTGAAAGTGAGACTGAGACAAGGCTGCGTGATGTCTTTCTGGCTGTTCAACCTCTATGTGGATGGAGTGGTCAGAGAGGTGAACGCGAGTGTTTTTGGTCGTGGCTTGGAACTGTTGGAAGCGAATGGGCGGAGTTGGCAGTTGAGCCAGTTGCTATTTGCTGATGATACGGCCCTGGTTGCGGATTCACAGGAGAAGCTATGGAGGCTAGTGTCTGAATTTGGTAAAGTGTGTGAGAGAAGGAAGCTTCGAGTGAACGTAGGTAAGAGTAAAGTAATGAGATGCTCGAGGACTGTCGATGCGAGCAAAATTAGTGTGCCCCTAAATGAAGAGCTCTTGAAGGAAGTTCAGTGTTCTAATTATCTTGGCACCCATGTGGAGATAACTGATCTAGTGGAAACTGAAGTGAAGGAGGGGTGTAAAGTGTCGAGTGCACTGAAGAGTGTAATGAGCTGTAGAACGTTGGTGAAGGAAGCAATCATAGGGCTGTATGAGGGTGTTGCTGTCCCAACTGTGCTCTACGGAGCTGAGACTTGGGGGGTGAGAGCAGAGGAGAGAAGAAGGTTGAATGTTTTCGTGATGAAATGTTTGAGGAGCATGGCTGGAGTAACGCTGAAAGACCGGATCACTAACGACGAGGTTCGAATTAGAACAGGGATGGTGAAGAAGTTGGAGGACAGAGTGGATTCGCGTGTTCTGAGATGGTTCGGGCACATGGAGAGAATGGATGAAGGGAGGTGGGTGAAAAGGGTGATAAATGCGGAGGCGAGTGGTCGCAGGCCCAAAGGTAGACCTAAGTTTGGGTGGATGGATGGTGTGAAGAAGGCGTTAGGAAGGAGAGACATGAATGTGGAAGTAGCGAGTGAGCGTGCAATGAACAGGTGTGAGTGGAGAATGGTTGTGAGTAGTAGTAGAAGTAGTAGTAGTAGCTTCTATGTTCCACCGGAGTCCCAACGCGAAGTTAATGCAGACTCCCCCCTAGGGCGGTAGAATGGTTGATTTTGACATTGCTCTGATGTGCTTTCCCGCCATTGGCATCCCGTTGCTGGGATGGTCGTGGGTGAGGGGAGGGAAGGGTGGCCATTATGACGCGGAGGGGGTAAACCAGTGAAAATTGTCGGACCCTGCTGCTGACAACGGATCCTCGGACTGCACTCGTGACCCAGAGTGTATGTTGCGGGGTTACCGGCCGGACCCTATAACACATAAGGGCTAGGTTGTATGAGTGTGAGCGTATGAGGGTGTGAGGTGCGCCTTGCCGTCGGCCACCCCCCTTTCTGGAGGATGCAGCCTAGTGTCTGTATCTGTATCTGTAAGAGATAAAAAATAATGGAATACTCAAATAAAGTGGTAATGTGCTATAAAAATTAACAATAATTCATCCACCTCAATCGGTTACTATGACGCAGCAGGTGTAAACCAGTTAAAGCTGCCGGGTCCTGTTGTCCACACTGATCGCAGACCTCTTCCCTAGACCGAAGTGAGTGTTGAGGGGTCCTGACCAGGCCCTTTAGCGTCAAAGGGCTAAGTTTGTTTGCGTGAGAGTGCATGAGAGAAAGTGAGATACGCCTTGCCTTCGGCCACACCTTTTCTTGGGGGATTCAGACTAGTGTCTGCATCTGTAAGTCGCATCAATGTTGCGTGAATGGCTAAGGGATGCTCGAACTGAAGAACACCATAAGCCGAGCTCATCGTCGGTATCTTCTGAAGTTCGTTTGCCTTTGTTTTTGATCGATCTCTGAACTTAACCATTTCAAGTTGCATCAACGGAAAAACTTTGTTTTTGTAATTGCGATACGATCTCTCCACGAATAATGGTCACCGATATACACGGGTGCCACAGGAGGACCAGTAATCCCTAAGGTACTGAGGCTATAAGGAGCTATCACTCGAACTATCCTGTTCTAGAGCTCTAAGGGTTCATATTTGTCCTTGGGGTGCCGGGGGCAATGCGCCCCAACACCTGCCGAGGGGCAAGATGAAAGAAACAGGAAGCGGAGAACCCACGCATAGGATCTATATTGAAGGAGACAGGAAGCGGAGAACCCAGGCATAGGATCTATTTTGAAGGAGACGGGAAGCGGAGAACTCATGCATAGGATCTCTTTTGAAGGAGACAGGAAGCGGAGAACCCATGCATAGGATCTATATTGAAGGAGACAAGAAGCGGAGAACCCATGCATAGGATCTATATCAAAGGAGACAGGAAGCGGAGAACTCATGCATAGGATCTATATTGAAGGAGACAGGAAGCGGAGAACCCATGCATAGGATATATATTGAAGGAAACAGGAAGCGGAGAACCCATGCATAGGATCTATATTGAAGGAGACAGGAAGCGGAGAACCCATGCATAGGATCTATATTGAAGGAGACAGGAAGCGGAGAACCCATGCATAGGATCTATATTCCCTGTAGGGAATGTCGCGAATAAGAGCATGAATGGAAATACGTGAATGGACGAGTCGTACAAAAAGGTTACATGAAAATGCACCACTTTGCTTTAATTAGCCATCCAAAAAGAGATAATTTAGGAGCGGTGTGCAACGACTATTAGGAGAGTTGTTAAGAAGGAGGGACATAGGTTGGAGGTTATTTAAACTAGACATAACATCCTAATGAGTTAAATCAAAGTTAAATAAATTTAGGGTAGGGTTGGGAGAAACGGAAATATCGCAAAGGGTGAGGAAGAGGAGTTTGATAGAAAATAAACCCTTTTCGGTTATCCCATGACCGTGTGGCAGGGAACTTAACAGATGCCTAGGAAGGGTCGACCATTCGAAGCTCAAACTACAGAACATAACCACACGATGAGCTCCCGTCGTTTTTTTTGGCGAACCGTTTTCATTTTGTCGAAATCGAGCGCCGAATGTTTTTTTCTTGATACAGCTTTTGTGACTTGACCAGATTGAAATTTTGGCCTAGCATGCCTATACGAGAGCCACAATTTCAAATGCAACGGCTTCATCAACAAAGGATGGATTTAGACGTTTTATGGCTTGAATCAAAGAATAAAACTATACGTACAGCCCAACGTCAGCCATTTTCATTCGTTTTTTGTCTAAAATAGTGTTTTGAACTTCATCCTTTTCAGCTTTCTTTCGATGTGGCTTGAGTGAGAGTGATGCTTCATAATCCTAAGGCTTTGATATTAATCCAAGTATTTTAGCATTTTGTGATGCAAACTATATAACAGCAATGTGAGCTGAGCCCCATGTCGATGTATCATCATGTTCACCGACTGTATAACGTTGCGACGGTAGCTAGATGTTAGAGATCAGACGCCACTAGTAAGAGAAGTTATTGTAATTTGAATTTAATCCTAAAAATCATGAATAAATGCCGTGAATAAATCATATATTATTGTTACAAGTTTAGTCGTCGTTGGGAGACATAATCGCACCTCTGTTGCGGACGACGTCCCTCAAGTCATACCAGTATACACTGGGGATGTCTCTTCTAATCTCTGTTTGCGATGCCAGGGTTCGCCCGATATGGCCGAACACGGCATGACGTCGTTCCCAACCATGGCATCCGACAGGCTGCACCATGATATCACGTCGGTGCGTTGTTATTGTTGTTGTTGTTTAGCCGCGGTTTCCACCTGCGGTAGTAGGAACCGCGCCAGCCCACAGCCCGAATCCCTCGATATCCACCAACACGCGCGTGTTGTAACAAAGGGTGGTGGGAAACGAGAAATGGGTGGCCGGCTTAGTGGTGGGGTTGAGTGTTTTGTAGCTATCTGAATTAACTTTGTGGGTTGTTAATAAATGGACACCCGTGCGGAATAGTTTTAATTGTGGTCACCAGAACATTGAATCTTGCAGCGTGTTCATGTCCCCTCAGCCACACTGCAACGCACCAACTAGACGCGTGCAGGGATAACCTCACGTAGAACCGGAATGTTTTGTAGGGGAGAAATGATGGGTATTGTTCACTTGTCCATGGGAAACAATGCAGTGTATATGTCATGGCTCTGGTGTCTTGGAAGTGTCAGTGGGCCCGACGGCCGGGCAAGGCACAGGCTGCGCCCACATCAACACCGCAGAGATGGCGCACAAGGCGCAATCCCCACCGGCGAGGATATGAAACAGGGTGGGTTGAGGAACTTTTGCTGGGGCCGGAGCTCCAGACGCCGCCACCGCAGGCAAGGCATCTTGATGGAGTTGGCCCGCCTGACTCATATAGGCTCCCTCGTCGGTGCGTGATCTATGGGAGCGCCCGTGAGAGAGTATCAGCTTCCTCAGGAGTGCATTCGATTCGATTTGGGCCTCATTTCCACCCACTCATAGTGCAGGCTTAACAAAAGGGCCTGCACCTGCTGAAACACTCCACACGCACATATGTCGATGGGTTCCCGGGCTTCGGGCAGGGCGCCGGCTGTGGCTCCTCCATCGCAGGAGGAGCTGGGGTTGGCAACAGCAATGACTATTAATAGTATCAAAAACTTTTCTAGGCATTTCAATTTCTAGTTTCTGTTCAAAAAGACTTCCAAAGCTGGATTGATTCACGTGTCTAGAAAAGGCGGGTAATCAATTATCTGCTATAACAATTTTGGAAATAACCAGCATAAGTACTTGAAAAATTGTATACACGGACCTGTTTGTAGCCAGTCACAGCCACCCGGAACGGTCTCGCAATTTACGACTGTCGCCTCATAACCGTCATCGTCAAGCGTGATCTGAAATGAAGGGGATCCTATTAGCAGAAGACAACGCTATCAAATACAGATACAGATACTAGACCAAATTTCCCAGAAAAAGGGTGGCCGACAGCAAGGAGCACCTCACACTTCTCTCATCCACACAACTTGACTTTTTTGCACTGAAGGGTCCGGCGGGGAGACCCTGCAACACACCCTCCGGGTCATGAGTGCGGTCCGAGGTAGGTCTCGGCAGCAGGGCCCGACAGTGACTGGTTTACCCCTGCCGCGTCATGCTGACCCCCTCCCTGTCCACGACCATTCAGTCTCTCGACGAGATGCCAAGGGCGGGAAAGCACATCAGAGCAGCGTGAAAAATCATCCTTTCACAATCATTCGCCACTCACGCCTATTCATTGCACGTTACCTCCACACTCGAGTCTCTCCTTCCTAACGCCTGCTTTACACCATCCATCCGCCCAAATTTCGGTCTGCCTCTAGGCCCACGACAATTTGCCTCTGCCTTCAACACCATTTTCACCAAACTCCCTTTATCCATCCTAACCAGGTGAACCATCTCGGAACACACGAATCAACTCTGTCCTCTAACTTCTTCACCATCCCCGTTCTAACTCGCGCCACGTTCTTATCGATTTTGTCTCTCAGCGTTACACCAGCCATGCTCCTCGAACATTCCTTCTGTACACTCTGTGGCACCATTGCAAGCACTGCAGGCCCCTGTACTCTCTGTGGAACCATTGCTAGCACTGCAGGACCTCATGCACCCTATGTGGCGCCACTGCTTGTATTGCAGGGCTTCTGTACCCACTGTGGCCCCACTGCCGGTACTGCAAGGCACCTGTGCTTTCTGTGGCTCCAGTGCTGGCCTCGCGGAGCCCTTTCACCCTCAGTGGAACCATTGCTGGCAATGCAGAGCCACTGCATCCTCTGTGGAACCATTGCTGGCACTGCAGGTCTCCTCCTCGCTGGGACATAAAATATAACACGAGGTACAAAAACAAAATGTTATTCAGGGTGACCACAAACATGAACTAAACGACCTTTAAACAATAAATTACACGCGTTGAATTTTTGTCGCGATATTTGCGCTCCCGGAACTGCTCTAATCAATTCCCCAATTTAATTGTTAATCATAAGCAACTGCAGCACAAGTTTCTTTCTTGGTTTTGAATATTGATCTTTTTTTCTTTCTCTAGTATACGTTGCAGTCTACCGTTTCGCCGTCGTTTCCCCTCGCATATTTTTGCGAATAGCTGATCAGCGAGTGTGGATGTCAGCGTCAGAGTGGCTTAGTACAGATACAGACACTAGGCCGAAATCCCCCAGTAAGGGGTTGGCCGACGCCAAGGCGCACCTCACACTCTCTCGCACTCCTTAGCTCTTTTGCACAAAAGGGCCCGGCCGAGGACCTCATAACACACCCTCTGGGTAATTAGTGCGGTTTGGTCATTGTCGGCAGCAAGGCCCCACAGCGTGACTGGTTTACCCCTGCCGCATCATGTTGACCGCAGCCCCCCCCCGCCCACGACCAACCCTTCTCTCAACAATATGCCTTGGGCGGCAAAGCACATCAGGCCAGCGTCAGAACTAATCCGTTCACTATCATTCTCCACTCACGCCTAATCCAGTGCACGCTCTCTCGCTACCTCTACACTCACGTCTATCCTTCCTAACGCCTGCTTCACACCATCCATCCACCCAAACTTCGGTCTCCCTCTAGCCCTACGTCCACTCACCTCTGACTTCAACACATTTTTCACCAACCTCCGTTCATCCATCCTCACCATGTGCCCCAACCATCTCATAACAAGCGAATCAACTCTGTCCTCTTAACTTCTTCAACATCCCGTTCTGATGCGAACCACGTCGTTAGTGAACCTGACTCTCAGCGACACTCCAGCTATGCCCCTCAAACATTTCATCTCGAAAACATTCAATCTTCTTCTCTCCTCTGCTCTCACCCCCACAGGTCTCAGCTCCGTACAGTACAGTTGGCATAACGACACTCTCATACAGTCCTCTCTTTGCTTCCATCCTTAACGTCCTGCAGCTCATTACGCTCTTCAGTGCATTCAACATTTAACACCCCTTCTTCACTCGCGACTTCACCTCAGTTTCCACTAATTCAGTCTTCTCCACATGGTAGCCCAGACCCTTAAAACACTGAACTTCCTTCAAGAGCTCTCCATTTAGGGTGACACTAATTTTGCTCGCATCGACAGTCATCGAGCATCTCATTACTTTACTCTTACCCACGTTCACTCGAAGCTTCCTCCTCTCACACACTCAACCAAACTCAGGCACTAGCCTACATAGCTTTTCCTCCGAATCCGCAACCAGGGCCGTATCATCAGCGAATAGCAACTGGCTCAACTGCCAACTCCGCCCATTCGCTTACAACAGTTCCATGCCACGACCCAGCTCACTCGCGTTCACCTCCCTGATTACTCCATCCATAACAATATGAGGTTGAACAGCCAGGGAGACATCACGCAGCCTTGTCTCAGTCCCACTTTCACTGTGAACCAATCACTCACCTTGCTCCCCACTCTGACACATGCTCGGATGTCAGCATAGAAACTCTGCACTGCTTTCAACAGAGTTCCGCCCACTCCATACAAACGCAACACCCTCCACAGCGCTTCCCTGTCAATTCTGTCGTCTGCCTTCACCAGATCCATGAAGGCCAAGAACACACCCTTTCCTTTGTCAAGGTACTTCTCACATACCTGTCTCACTTCAAATATCTGATCGGTACACCCTCTACCACTCCTAAAGCCACACTGTTCAGCTCCAATTGCGCAGCCCGTACTGTCTCTAATCCTTTTGATCAGCACTCTCCTGTGCAACTTATCAACAAAACATAACAGACAGATACCTCTCGAGTTGCAGCATTCATTTTTATCCTCTCTGCCCTTATATAGCGCCACTCACTCGGTACCACGCCTGCCGCAAAACACAAGTTCAGTAACCTCACCAACTATTCGACAATCGTTACTCCACCCTTCTTCAGGCACTCGGTCGCAACTCCATCCAAACCAGGGGCTTTCCTGCTTTCATCGCGTCCACCGCCTCCTGTACCTCTTCCCTGCTAATGTCCGCAATGTCTTTCTCCCAAAACTGACATCCGAGCACCACCACCCACAGCACCAATGTCAGCCTCTCTGTCATCCTCGACATTCAACAACTCATCAAAATACTCGGCCTACGTCTTCCGTACATTTCCACTTTCCAACAACAACTGGCCGTTTTCATCTTTCACCACTTCCCCCTTCCCGGTCTCTCCCTTCCTCACCCTCTTCACCTCTTTTCAGCACATCTTTTTGTTCTCCTCAAAATTCTGGCACAACCGTCTGCCCCACCTGGCATCAGCGTCACTTTTGGCTCTCCTCACCACCCGCTTCACCTCGTTTCTCCTCTCTTTGTACCTTTCACAAGCCACCTCCGACTTCACCTGCAATAACTCCTCAAACGCACATCTTTTCCGTGCCACCGTCGGTTTGACCTCCTCGTTCCACCACTCGCAGCCTTTCCTCCTGCACCCGCCCACACGGCGCACACCACACACTTTCTTCGCACATCTCAGCAACGCATCCCTTAACGTCTCCCATTCTTCCTCCACATCTCT
>SDVV010034698.1:0-11144 GCA_016164225.1 Gammarus roeselii
ATACGCATGTCACCTTATTAATTGCATGTTTTGTTGATTTAATGGAAGTTTAAAACATTAATATATTGATATTGGCGCTGCTGCCTCCGCGGTTTCTGCTGCTGCAGTGGATACACCTCTTCCAAAACGGGCACTGCCGCCGAATAGTGGCCGCGGACACTGACAGCCTGTTTCCTGTATTATAGTAGCGGGCGTGTGATGCGGGAAAATAACTGCTGTATATGGAAGTGACTGCCTCTACATGGAAGTGACTGCCTCTGCATGGAAGTGACTGCCTCTGCATGGAAGTGACTGCCTCTGCATGGAAGTGACTGCCTCTGCATGTACGTTAGTGTATCAGTGTTACGACACTGTCTGGTGCACTTCATGCTCCGGTGCGCCTCAGTGTTTGGCCGCAGTGTTTGGTGTAAGCAGTGTTTGTTGCGCAACTGTATTTGGTGCGGCAGGGTTTAAGGCGCCGCGGTGTTTGGTGCGCCGCGGTGTTTGGTGCGCCGCGGTGTTTGGTGCGCAGTGGTGTTTTGTGCGCGGTGGTGTTTGGTGCGCGGTGGTGTTTGGTGTGCAGTGGTGTTTGGTGCGCAGTGGTGTTTGGTGCGCAGTGGTGTTTGGTGCGCGGTGGTGTTTGGTGCGCGGTGGTGTTTGGTGCGCGGTGGTGTTTGGTGCGCAGTGGTGTTTGGTGCGCAGTGGTGTTTGGTGCGCAGTGGTGTTTGGTGCGCAGTGGTGTTTGGTGCGGAGTGGTGTTTGGTGCACCGCAGTGCGCTAGTGTTTGGTGCGTCACAGTATCTGGTGCGCCACAGTATCTGGTGCGCCACAGTATCTGGTGCGCCACAGTATCTGGTGCGCCACAGTGTCTGGTGCGCCAGTGACTGGTGCGCCACAGTGTCTGGTGCACCGCAGCATTTGGTGCGTCACAGCGTCTGGTGCGTTACTGATTGGTGCGCTCTGCCTACTTCAGTACTGCTCTTGTGCCCCGAAGGATGGCCTTGACCGTGACTGCTGAGCAGCCCCTAAACGCCTACCCCCCCTTCACCTACCCATCCTCCTCAGACTTCAATTTGTATCCCTCCATACTCACTCACCCTCCCTACCCTCCTCCTCAGTTCCCACCCACACCTCGCGCTATCGCCCATTCTTCCTCGCCCCCCCCCCCCTTCATCTTCCTTCCTAGACTCGGCACGCTAATTTGTAAGTGAGTTGTAAAATTTACCGTAGTGCATTACAGACACTGTCCTGTAAGGCCATCTAACACTAATGCACTTAGTCCAATACTGACACCTAACCTTATGTACGGTGTTTAGTCATTGTTATATACATATGTTCTTTATAAAACTTGCACCAAATTATTTATACTTCGCGGTCAATCTCGACTCATATATGTTAGCAAAGAGGACAGATTTTCACTCTTAGATGGATTGAATGTTACAAGTATTTCATATTTGTTTCCATCATCGTACAAACGGACACAGGGTCTCACACTGTTTTTCTTATTTTTTCCTTCGATACCTCCTGGCACTACATCCTTTGACGACTTGCACAGTTGATTTGCCTTTTATTTCCTATATTTTTCAGATTCATGACAATGATTTCGTTTCAGATATTGCCATACATTACTCGTGGATTTATGTTTATTCAATTTTATTTACTTTTTGCAAAGCTTACAGACCCCCATCAACCCATTACTTGACTGAGTATCTTGACTGAGTATGATCTGATCGGACTCTGATTTTTATCATACCAATCTGTAACACATCTAGATCATTTACCTCGTGATAGGTTTATGGCATCATTTCACGCCTTGAAACATATTCTTCTACCGCGTTCGACAAATCGATGCTACAACCTCCGACTGACACGATGTTTGCAATTTCATCGCCTAACCATTGAGTTTTTAGGATAATATAAACAATTTGATTTGTGATTTTCATAGTTTTATTGGCATTTATCAGTATTAATTACAGATTACAGATGTTTATGCATTTTTTGTATCAACATGGTGCGAACATACATCCATACCCATCATCACTATGTATCAGTCTTCTCTTAAATTACTTCATATACTCCACCATATCTTTGATACGAATACGGAAGCCTGTTCCGTCCCCGTGTCTCCATAAATGTAGACCCCCCCATGTCCATAAATGTTCTTCTTCTTCTTCTTTGCAAACTTTAATTATTCGAATCTTATCAAATTCAATGTACCTCCAACCTTTATTCGAAAGAAACTCCATCATACGATCCAGATTTTCTTTTGTCCCTAGTTAGAATTTATTTTCCACTAACCCAACTTAATTACACGTGTGGAAGTTTTTTGCCTGGGTCGTATCAAGTTCAAGATTTACCTTCTTATTTCTTTGAACTCTGTTACATACGACTGAAATGTTTCGAAATCAGTCACCCAAATCCTGTTGTCTTTATTCTCCTTCCTTATATGGATAATAGTCCCCACTCTTTGTGATTCTTGTTCTCCGCATTTGTTGATAATTGATATCTCCATCAGTAGTCAATATATCCTTGAACCAGGCCAAATCATCTCCGGAGATTTTTTCATCCAACACTCGTAAACAAGTTTTTGAGATGTGAACATCCATTTTTATTTATTCTTCAACAAAACGTCAGTCTCCGCTTGATCTCCGCTTAACACTGACTCTATTCTCGGCATGCAGCCACTCAACATTGCTCACCTTGGTCATTAACTGTGCATGTATGTATGTATGTATACGTGTATAGGGCTGTGTACGTACATGCAAGTGTATATTCGAGCGTACCTAAGTTAGGTTAGGTAAGGTTAGGTTTTTGATGATATACTACATCAAAATTGGATGTGTGTATCAAACTGCAAATGATAGATAAAAATGTAGAGTGAAGTGGAGATATTTGTTATGCATTGTGTATAACAATGACTGAATACCGTACATAAAATAGGTAAGGTTAGGTTTTTGATGATTTACTAGATCAGAATTGGATGTGTGTATCAAACTGCAAAGGATTTATCAAAATGTAGAAACGTGAGGAGATATTTGTTATGCATTAATCCTAAAACACTGAAAAAATCATATGAAAGCATGAAAAGTCGATTGAAAAATACGTAGTTTCTTGGATACAATAGGTTAGGTTAGGATAGGATGATAAGTTCTTTCACCATAACATACCGTGAAGGTGATCCAGTCGATGAATAAGTATCATACGTAAGCAGGATATCTCGAATGATGACACATAATTCTTGTTTAAGTTGGTTAGGATAGGCTAGGTTGCCTAGGTATCCATCTGAAAATCATATGCAAGCGTGGAAAATACAATCGAAAATACACAATTTTTTGGATGCAATAGGCTTGGTTAGGTTAGGATGAATAGATCTTTTAACATAACATACCGTGAAGCTGATCCACATTAAATATCTTGTAACAAAAGCAAGGGATGTTGTTCTATAGATTAGGTTAGGTTAGGTTGTCTAGGTATTAATGAATCTGGCAGTGTATGGTAACCCTTTTGCACAAAATGTGTGTAAATGCCTACGTGTTGCCCATACAAGTGCAAACGCAGTGACGATAACGATCCTGTATGTATAAAATAGCACTCATACCTGTACTCATTCAGATAACTGTCTGCTTTCGGTGAAGAAGAATGTCGCCCAGTTTGATTTGGAAGTATTTTAACAGAAAGGAGAACACGTGGGTATGTGTTATCTACAGTGTGAAGATAAAATTAAGCAAATCAAGCTCTACATTTGAGTTTTGGCGTCAACTCAAAGGACATAGTTATATTGAATATGATGATTTTAAAAATGGACGAGGAAATACAAGCTCTAAGGATGCAACAGGCGTATGATAAAACATAATAAGCCGGACCTGAATTTCCAATCTAATGAGACAGACAGTGCTCAATATGGTGCGGGCGTAAAAAGAAAGTGTGCTGCCACTAACACTCAAGCTTCGAATGTATGAAGATTGGGTGAAAATAGGGGAAGTATACCCAAACCTCAGCCGAAGTTTAAAATACTGAAACTTGGGGTTGTGATACTAAGAAAAGCTCATGTGAAGAAAAACCTGCTTAAGTATAACAATTGTAAAAGTATAGAATAAAATAAAAATGTATTTCTGACTTTGTTTCAAAATTGTTGGAGATGAATCATGAAGAGAGGGAATCGTGTTTCAAACGTTTGAGTGCAAGAAGAATTTGGTATATTTCGGATATCTGTGGGAATGTAGTGAATGGTAATGTTGGCGCCGGTAAGAACACACCTGAAACGATTCGATGTCATACACATGTAACAGTAATTAAAAATCAGCGTCGAGAAAAAGTTCGCTGAAGACTACAATACAAAGTTTTGATTTCAATGATAGGATTGCAAGTGTTGCACACACTACTCCCAAAGTTTACCGTCTATCTAAAATGTGTACTAAGAGCACCAGTCTAGAACCCAATAGATCAGAGAAAAAAAAAACATCAGATGATAAATCCTACGCCAATATGATGAGCTGACAGATCCAGGTGAGAAGTATTTCTCAGCATCGATAAAGAACCCACAGAGTGGCACTGATACCGAGGCTCAAGATAAGACCAGAGAGGGAGGTCGAAGTCATTACTTATGTTTCGTACAGTTGCTCGTGTCGATTTTCGAAGTGAATAGTTATGTTCTCGTATAAATAATGAACCCATGTAATCCCCTAATATATAAAAGCGTATTATAAATCTATTGTAAATAAAAAATGTATCTTCTGAATCTTTGTTTGCAATATCCTAAATTTAATTCGAATGACTAGCACTGAATGCGTATATGCAACATGACATGCAACGAAGTTGCAATACTGTATGGGTAGCATTGAAATGGGATGGATATTAGTCCAGTTTAAAGGTATGGCCGATATTGAGGCGGAAAATGCGGTAATCGTCTCTGCCTGAGTACATGGTTTTCTCCAACTATCCCACTAAACACCCCTTGTACGATGAAGTAATTGCAGATATGCAACATGATTTGCATTGAAATGCATTACAACGCCTCCTGCCTTGCATTAAAAGTGCGATAGATATTAAACAAAGTGAAAATGCACACAACTACCTAAGGTGTCATAGATATACATCTCATCGGATCCAAACAGAAGCTAAAGCACAAGTCTACAGGTTATTTTATGACACACTGAAACCGCGCTACGGTGACAACGCACGCGTGCGCGCATACGCGTGCGGATATTGAGGCGGTAAATGCGTTATTCTCCTTCGGCTGAATACATGGACTTCCTACACATACCCGAAAAAATCATCCTTTGTACGAGGAATCAAATAAATGACAGCTGGGACTTTTGAAACGCGAAACAGCCAACGATTACCCGAGTGAGATCATTTGCTTGCAACCAACGTGTTACAGTATGTTCCTCGAGTCTGAGGTCACAAACCAGCTGCTGAGGGTGTCAATTACCAAACACAAATCAATCAAACATGAACAATACAGAGACATTCATAACCAGAAAACCAACACACACTTTGACATCATAAACAACATTCGCGAAGAAGCATTCCAACTTCAAACTGAACGCACTATTAAAAACTGCCCCAAGTAATTTTAAAACAAAGACTAATATCTCTATTATTTAACATGTATGAGGCGTGAACCGGGTAAGACCGTCTTTGTCATATGTATTCGCGTGAATGACAAAAACAACGTCAACTTGAACATGTTATAACCTGTAAATGATCATAACATATAAACTGCAAATGAATATCCGAAAGCTGTCCGTCCGTCCGTCAGAATGAGTCACCCGTAAGCTAAGTAATTAAAGGTACACCCTAATGAATGTACAAATGAAACAAAATGCTATTCCTACCGAACACGGCAAGTGATTAAAAGTACACCATACTTCATGACCGAATGAATCAACGCTACTCCTACCGAACCCGGCAAAGTGATAAAAGGTATACCCTCTTGCTTGCCCCGAGAGGTGCGAGATGAGATAAGAGATGAGATGAGATCTGTATGTGACATTGATGGATAAAGAGGCCCTCGAGTGCCACTTGCGTTTGGACTACAGGAGACGATTGAAGGGAATCGATTTAATCATCATGCTATAAAATACCACGTATAAACTATGGTTATCGCTTATAAAGAGAAAAATGTCATAATCTACGTATTATAACGGTCGAGGAATGATCTCCTTCGGTAACAACATCGAATACATAACAAATTGTATGGGCAATAACCATTGAAAACTAGATAGAATCGTTATAAAAGCTTCTATTCCAATGTGTCATACACTAACAAACCAAAAACTAAGGCTCGTGTCCTGGCTGCTTCTTGTCACGATAGTGGTTCTTGGCTGGAAGTAATCCCTGCCGCCCCTCTGGGTACTTTATTGGACCCTGACTCGCTCCGAATTGCTCTTGCGCTCAGAGTGGGTGCGCCGGAGTGTTATCCGCAGCTCTGCCGCTGCGGTCAGCGTATGGATGAGTCCGGCACTCACGCGCTCTCGTGCCTTTACAGCGGAGGACGTCATCACGGACATTTGGCTCTGAATGACATAATTAAACAGCGTTACGCAAAGTCAGCTTTGGTACGATCCTCGAGCCCGGCATCGATCGAGGCGATGGTAAGCGACCTGACGGCGTTACAGTCTTCCCCTTTTTTAGAGAGAAAATCCTTAGTTGGGATTGCACCTGCATGCACACCTTCGCGTCGAGTCACTTGCCTGGCACTTCTTTAGAAGCTGGCAGGGCTACAACGCTGCAGAGAGCAAAATTATAAATAAGTATCAATCTCTTCGTGACCGATACTTATTCGAGCCCTTGGCTCTCGAGACTACCGGCGTTATCGGCAAAACCAGCAGCCTCCCGATCCACGACATCGGCCGAGGGGTTATTCGGCGCCTCTGGGGACCCTCGCGAAACGTTCTGGCTGAAGCAGTGGCTGAGGCTAGGACTAGCTGTGCAACGTGGCAACGCTTTGAGTGTAAAATTAGCTTGTAAGCTTGTCAATTTGGTGAGTTATAGATTGGATCTTTGTTACGGTAGAGTGGGTAGGTCGTTACTCCAGCAGGGCTGAAGGCGGTGGTAGTATGGTTGGATGCCGCAACTTCTGGCGAGTGTTGGGGCAAAGGGTCTTCCTACTCTTTGGGGGCCTTAGGAAATAAATGGTGGAGGCATCTTCCCGTGGCCTTCGGGCCCTTAAAAAAAATACCGACACTGCCCTGCGCGGCCTTCGACCACCAATGCACTTAGTCCTATACCGACACTGCCCTGCGCGGCCTTCTACCATCAAAGCATTTAGTCTAATACTGACACTGCCCTGTGTGGCCTTCTACCATCAATGCACTTAGTACAATACTGACACTGCCCTGCGCGGTCTTATACCATCAATGCACTTAGTACAATACTGACACTGCCCTGCGCGGCCTTCTACCATCAATGCACTTAGTCCAATACTGACACTGCTCTGCGCGGCCTTCTACCCTCAATGCACGTAGTCCAATACCGACACGTTCCTGCACGGCCTTCTGCCATCACTGCACTTAGTTCAATACCTACTGACACTGCCCTGCGCGGCCTTCTACCATCAATGCACTTAGTCCAATACCTACTGACACTGCCCTGTGCGGCCTTCTACCATCAATGCGTTTAGTCTAATACTGACACTGCCCTGTGCAGCCTTCTACCATCAATGCACTCAGTCCAATGCTGACACTGCCCTGCGCGGCCTTCTACCATCAATGCGTTTAGTCTAATACTGACACTGCCCTGCGCGGCCTTCTACCATCAATGCACATAGTCCAATACTGACACTGCCCTGCGCGGCCTTCTACCATTAATGCACGTAGTCCAATACCGACACTGACCTGCACGGCCTTCGACCACCATTGCACTTAGTCCAATACTAACACTGCCCTGCGCGGCCTTCTACCATCAATGCACATAGTCCAATACCGACACTGCCCTGCACGGCCTTCGACCGCCATTGCACTTAGTCCAATACTAACACTGCCCTGCGCAGCTTTTTACCATCGATGCGCTTTGTCCAATACCGAAAATGCCCGTCGCGGCCTTCAACCACCATTGCACTTTCCACTAGTCAATTACATGACTTCTGCTAATTTACCTCACCATAGTTCTGCTTACCCCGTGGGAAAGTAACTGTACCGTTATTAACCGCGACTCTGTCGCACGCTGACTCCTACCAATTTATAATAATGCACGGGAGACCAGGGTGATGGGAACTGAACATAAAGTAATGTTTGTTGTGGCAGGAAGGTAAGATAGAGTGGGTGAGTATGGGTTATGAGGGGGTATTGGCAGTAAAATAGGTCAATAAAATGAACATAACAGAAATCTTTATCCATACACGATCGGTATCGTTGTCTTCGTGAACACTGATTCCATACAGGAATGTACACAATAAATCTCAAGTGCGAAGAATGATAGCAAAGACCATCACATCAGATCAAGTATCACGACGTGTTACTGAGAAAAAGAGACAGAATTCAAACATCTTACTGTTGTAGCTGAACATAACAAGTACGTGACGCTTTCCGGAACATGTCACGACCAACGTGCTTTCAAAGAAAGTTCTGAGTATCCAGAAACATGCACTATATCTGTTACACGAGACTTTGTGATATGACATCAAAATGTTTTATAAAACAATTGGTACGTGTCGTAATTGGGTAGCAAAGGTCGTCAGGGTGATATCAGCGAGCAATATTGAATAGCAAAAGTCGTCAGGGTGATATATGAGTACAATTTTGGGTAGCAAAGGTCGTCAGGGTGATATCCGCGTACAATATTGGGTAGCAAAGATTTTCAGAGTGATATCAGCAAACAATATTGGGTAGCAAAAGTCTTCAGAGGATATCCGCGAAGAATAATGGGTAGAAAAGGTCGTCAGGGGGATATCCGCGTACAAAATTGGGTAGCAAAGGTCGTCAAGGTGATATCCGCGTACAGGGTAGTAAAGTTCGTCAGGGTGATATCCGCGTACAATATTGGGTAGTAAAGGTCGTCAGGGTGACATCCGCGTACATTATTGGGTAGCAAAGGTCGTCAGGGTGATATCAGCGTACATTATTGGGTAACACAGGTTGGCAGGGTAATATTCGCGTACAACATTGGGTAGCAAAGGTCGTCAGTGTAATATCAGCGTACATTGGGTAGCAAAGTAGCACTGGTTTTCATGGTGATATCCGTGTACAATATTGGGTAGCAAAGGTCGTCAGGGTGATATCCGCGTACATTGGGTAGCAAATATTGTCAGGGTAATATTCGCGTACAACATTGGGTAGCAAAGGTCGTCAGTGTAATATCAGCGTACATTGGGTAGAAAAGGTTGTCAGGGTAATATCCGCCTACAATATTGGGTAGCAAAGGTCTTCAGTGTAATATCAGCGTACATTGGGTAGCAAAGGTTGTCAGGGTGATATCAGCGTACATTGGGTAGCAAAGGTTGTCAGGGTAATATCCGCCTACAATATTGGGTAGCAAAGGTCGTCAGTGTATTATCAGCGTACATTGGGTGGCAAAGGTTGTCAGGGTAATATCAGCGTGCAATATTGGGTAGCAAAGGTCGTCAGTGTAATATCAGCGTACATTGGGTAGCAAAAGTTGTTAGTGTAATATCAGCGTTCATTGGGTAGCAAAGGTTGGCAGGGTAATATCCGCGTACAATATTGGGTAGCAAAGGTCGTCAGTGTAACATCAGCGTACATTGGGTAGCAAAGGTTGACAGGGTGATATCAGCGTATATTGGGTAGAGTTATGATCAGCCTCCGCTGACTCATATTTTAAAAACGTCGCTAACCGAACATTACCACCAACAGCTGCGTAGTGTGTGCCCGCCCTAGAAACAGTGTGGGCCTTGGGCCTGTTAACCCTAGCTTAAGTTACACAAAGAAATCCCTTGCCTTGCGTATTTTTAATTACCCTCCGATGTTTGTTAAGAGAAACAGGTGGTCCCCATGTCCCACCTGTTGAGGGTCATTTGCGCACCTTGTAAAACTGCGTGCGTATGGACAAGATCCAGTAACACTGTTGAGCTCAGGGTTATCTTATATTGTAAACAGAAAGGTGGGAGGAGCCAACAAAATCCGTTAACGGCCTAAATTTTAAGTGTACCAATGAGGTCAGGGTATTAGGACGCCCCGCCTTTTTAGATGATTCAAAAAGGTGAATGGTCCCCTTATTGGAGGACCACTTCATACACATAAACAGAGGCCCTCCCACATATTTTTTCAGGGCGCAGACCTGAACTGCAGTTGCCAGACACTTTCTATCAGCTGCAGCCTTCGGGCAGAGCAGTGACACTCCACCAGCTGAAACCTTCGAGTGTAGGGCGCTACTCTACGCTGCTCTTGTCTTATACATATTACATTTATTTTTTGCTGTTCATTTACACTTTTGTTACGTCGTGTCCGTTATGTTACAATCTATGTTCAGTGATCTATTGAGAGTTAACCTGTTGACTTGTTACTCTGTTTCTTCAAAAATAATATTTTAAAAATACTGTTTAATCATTCGTACCTTGCATTTATATCTGAACCTGTAAACATGAAAGCTTTCACATAACATTGGTGGCAGAGGTGGGATTACGAGAGAGTAAAACCGAGCATCATGAATTTCAAAACCGTTAACCTCAATTTACCGACCAAGCAGAATAAAATACCCGCAAATAATGCGTTCAAAACGCATAAATCAAAGAATACACTAACAACAAAAAAACATGGCCACAATTCGAATGATTGTCTTCTGATCAAACATGTAATGCAGAGAAAATATGTAATTAATAAGACGTGTGAGGGGTCAACCTGTCACCTACGTGTGATATCTACTACGTCCATAATAATGTGTAAGGTTATTCCTGTCTCCTGCGTGTGATATTTTACTATGTCCATAATAATGTGTAAGGTGATTATTCTACAAGTCATGTCTCCCGAATTGTGTAATTAGATCATAAGCTTTGTTCCCTTTTTGCCTATGTTAGTTCAACGGCAACTTGAACCAACATACGCTGAAATGAGCAAAATAATACAATGAAACTAGTAAGACAGTATCTATCCCATCCTTCCGTGGCCCCCTGCCAACCAGGAAAAAACGTTGTAAAGATGGGTACAGAGAGAGTCCAGCACATGGTTGCATGTCCTAAGCAAAATATCAAAGTTCAATAAAACTTTGCA
>SDVV010034699.1:0-11144 GCA_016164225.1 Gammarus roeselii
TTCATTACTGATGAATGAGCTCCTAGTATTTTCTTCACATTCTGCATCGCTTATGAATGAGTACTCGGGATTATATGGACCTTCTTCACCGCCCATAACCGAGATCTCGTGATTTGGCGCGCATCCTTCATTACTGATGAATGAGCTCCTAGTATTTTCTTCACATTCTGCATCGCTTATGAATGAGTACTCGGGATTATATGGACCTTCTTCACCGCCCATAACCGAGATCTCGTGATTTGGCGCGCATCCTTCATTACTGATGAATGAGCTTCTAGTATTTTCTTCACATTCTGCATCGCTTATGAATGAGCACTCGGGATAATATGGACCTTCTTCATCCCCCATAGTCGGAATCGCTGAATTTGATGCACCTCCTTCGCTCAAATAGTCACAGATGGGCTTTGGCAGGTCCCCATTTTTCAAATTTAAGTGCTCAAAGATTTTGTTGTTGGCCGCCATCTTGTGCCCCTTCATTGATCTCAAAAGAGTTTTAATCGTTTCATGCAGTTCATTCATGATTTTTTCCAGTTCATCAAGTTGAATATTAGACGATATGATATGCTCTTCACTTCGATCATTCGTAAACCATAGCGTAGGAGGAACCATTCATGTCAGAAGCTTCTTAGCTCGCGTGACAGGTCATTTTCCACTTCAGTGAAGATTGTTAGTTGATTCGTCACTAAATTGTGTAGATTCTCTTCAGAGAGTTATTGGCACATTTGCGACTCAGTCCGAGTTTGTAAAATTCATCAAACCGGCTGATAACACGTGTTACATCATTAACGATGCCGAGGAGGATTGATTTGAATTTTGCCACTTCACGGTGCATTTTTTTGATGCCAGAGGGATGCACATCATACTTCGTTGTTTCGAACTTTGTCTCATTGTCAGCAGAGATTTCGAAAATTTCGGTTTTTACCTTTTTGGCTTCGCGGTCCATTGAATTTGCGAGTCTCCTCTTCGTGGTGACGGATGAATGTTCATCCTCCTTCGTTCCACCGAACATTGTCTTCTTCTCGGCCTCATCATCGAAGGCCGATAGATCCGAAAGTATCGACGTCGCGACGTTTTGCTTGGCGGCACGTGCAGCAGCACGAGTTGATCTCGCAGGGCTTGACGCCCTCTCGTCCATGTTAGTCATACCAGGTGCTGTCCTCTCAAGCTTGCATGGAATTTCCTGGAAAAATAAGGGGTGTAAATTTTTATTAACAACTTTTTGTGAACATATGTTGGCAAGTGAAAAATCGAAAATCAGATAAAATAATTTAAATCATAGAACTTAATAAATATGATAGGTCACAAGCACTTTTGAGCGTTATTCGTAAGAATTCAAATAAGGTGGCCAAAACTGAATATGAAGTCAGTTCAGATGGTTCATAATAATCATCGAGTGTATTTACATATGCCGCTAGTGGGAAGCCACCATCTCGCTCGAGATGCTATCCATCCATAATAACAGCTCCAATTTTCTTAATCGCTTTTCCCATAATACATTCCGCCTTCTCCTTTCAGCTATCATCACATCAGACGATTCTGTGACTGTGACTTTGCCTTCCGACCCAAGGTTGTGTCCTTTAGCACACTCTGTAGCGGCATAACGCTCGTTTTTCTTGTTGATCACATTTCACCCACGCCTGGTGGATGCATTTGCACCCTCGCCTGGTGGATGTAGATATTCAAGCCCCCCAAAGTAAAATGCAGCTCACCAAGCCAGTCTGCTTCCCAGAATTTATATACATTCGGTGCTTGTCTAAATAGGTATAGCAGCAACACATTTCCTTCATCCAATGACAGGTTATGTTAGGTTGGGGGCACCAAGACTAGCTCAGACACCTGTGAACGCAATTTCTCTGCAGAGTCGGCAACCAGCACAGTTACACTTAATCCACAATGATTTTCATCAATTAGAGATTTCCAAACAACCTCAATTATTTTAATCAGCCCTCTTCCAAATAATCATACTCACACCTCATATGCACGCAAGGTTACATCTCCTATACGCGACGAGGTGATCGATGGCATGATGCTCCGCACATTCATCTGCGTACTCTCACGCACATTACTAAATATTTACCCGTTTGTAAAAAAGCTCCGATAAATAGCTCGTTAACACAATCCGGATCAAATTATGTTAGAGACCAGTATCCACAGAAAGGCCCGACCAAGCTTCTCCAGAATTGCCATGCCCTCCTCAGGCCCAACAATTCCGTTTCCTATCAAGTTAGCCCCCAGCGGGATATAAGTTCAGTACCGCGTCCGTTTTATTCATCCACAATTTTACTTCACCCACGCCTATTCCTTGCACAGTTTGTATGCTTCTCTAACACTAAAATTCACTGTCCCCAAACGCTTCTTCCTACCATTCAGCCTTTTCCACGAATCTCCTGCCATGCGCTCTCTCTTTGTGTCCGAACCCCCTCAGAACTCAGAGAACTACCGTCTTGCAGCACTTTCAACATCCCCGATCTGTTTTTCATACTGTCATTGAAGATCCTGTCCATCCGCCTTTTTCCTGGCATTCCACAGAAACATTTGATCTCAACTACGTTCAAACTTTCCCCAAAAAGCGCAAAGGGATTAACAGCATCATGGTCCTGTCTGTACATCATTAGACCTATCAGCATCCATAGCCCTCTACACATTAACTACAGTCAAAGAGAAGGTGCCCAAGAACACTGCCCTGGGGCACTCCTGATGTTACGGTAGCCCACTGACTTTTCTTCGGCCGATAAAGACCTGTTGCATGCAGCCGGCGAGCCATCTTCGCAGCCTCCTGACCACGTTTCCAGTTATGCCAAGCGTCTCCACTTATATAAGTAGGCGTTCATGGGGGACCCTATCAATCGCTTTTTGAAAGTCAAGATAAATAAAGTCGTCAGCTATGGTTTCATCGTATATCCCGGTGACCTCATTGAAAAAGTCCAGGAGATTGGTCAGGCAGCTAAATTGTTGCTGACGTCATGTTAGGTTTCTTGATGAGGTGGTTTCTCTCAATATGACATGTTAAACTTGTTTTGAAATTATAATATATATAAATGGTCTTGACACCGACATCGTTAGCAAGTTATCAAAATTTGCTGACGACACTTAACTCTGCCACGTAACGGATTGTGAGCACGATCGCATAACTATCCAGAGGAATTTTAATAAACTAGTGGAGTGGTCTAATAAGTGACAAATTAAGTTCATTATTGAAAAATGCACTGTTATTCACATTGGAACACAAAATTGAAATTCTGCTTTCGTAATGGCAGTCCAGGATTTGACCGAAGTAGACCAACAACGAGACCTTGGAATCTTAATCACCAAAGATATCAAGGGGAAAAACCAAGTGTAAGATAGCTACAAGAAAAGAAATAGAGTCCTTGGCTTTATATCCATAAACTTCCACTAAAAGTCCAGGGACATCGTGCTTCCGTTATATACTTCAATCTTCAGGCCTCAAATGGAATTTGCAGTACAATTTTTCTCCCCAAAATGTAACCTGTTCATCACCGAACGAGCAACACAAATGATTACGGAACTGAGATAAAAAGAGATATCCGCAAAGACTCGACGAACATGAACTGATATCACTTTAAAGAAGACTACTTAGACGTCAGTCAATACAAACCTTCAAATACCTACAGCTATAACTCAAGGAACAGGAATAATGGACAAAAACTGCATCTAAAACCCTTCAGAACATCAGTGGCCAGAAACAATCATGATATAAACAGTTTGGAACCGTTTACCACATGATGTGATAATAGTAATAACCTAAATACATTTAAAAACCGCATCGGCAAACACTGGGAGACTAATCCACCCCCTTCCTAAGGAAATTTGTCGTTAGGACTATTGCCGCCAAGGTTGCAACAGCCTCCGTTGAAACCTTCAGCATCTGGCAGCCCATTAACGATGGGCCCCTCATCTAGGCTGGGCTAGCTGGACTGCAAATTCGATTTTGGAATTCTGCTAGAATGAACTTTTCACCCCGTCCTAGGCTTCTACTACTACTACTACTGCGGCAGCAATGAATTTGCATTTGATAACGAGCAGATTATTACCTGACTCTTTTGTGTATTTTTTGCAGATTCTCTTTTGTGTACTATTTTGCTGACTCTTTTGTGTACTTTTTTGCAGACTCTTTTGTGTACTTTTTTGCAGAATATCTTTTGTGTAAATTATCTGAAAATTAATCGCCTGTAAATAAGTGTGAGAGCTGTAATAAGTGCTGTAAATAAGTGTAAATCAACGCGCGCGAGCGGTTGAGTGCGGATATTCCCCCGGATGACGTTTACGGATGCCTCCTACTCTGCCGGACTGCTCGGTCTGCAGTTCAAGGACGAGCAGGAATGTCTTAAGGGAGCTCGAGAAGCAGGACGCGGAGAAAGAACCTCGGCTGTTGACTCTGCGAGCTGAATGGCAGGCTCGACCAGGTCATGGAGACCTTCCAGGACCCGCGGAGGAGGGACGACGACGACGACTGAGACGACGGAGAGGACGAGATCTTTGCGGGGAAGGTCTTTGTCCTCGAGGAGCAGCTGCGCACTGTCGCCAGTGAATATGATGAGGCGAGAGAGGAGATTATCAGTACTTGTGAGTCCATAGCGACGGTGAGAGCCGAGTTACGTAAGGTCTAAGAGGACCTTGTTAGTAAGCGTGATCTAGAGAGTTTCGCTGCAGAACTCAGTAGAAACTTACGCTTTGATATGGAGAAGGCTAGTAAGGGCCTGACGGAACACACAAGGAAACTATTAAAAGTTGACGTGTTGGTAGTCCATGTTTTACAGCAGGAAGGAGAGGATTCCAAAGGGAGGATTGACCAGGTGGGAGGGACCCAGTTCGATCGCGGAGGAGTCTTGCTCGCTCAAATCTGACTTCCTATAGTGACGTCATGAGTAAGAGTCTGCAACGGCAGCACGCATCCGCCCTTGAACCCATATCAGGGCTACCGGTGCTATATGTGACCTCGCAACTTGTTTTCACCCCTATACCTAAGCCCGGGTACCTACTCATCGTCAGGGAAGTACCTACTCTATCGTCCGACACCAGGCGTTTGAATTTGCTCAAAGGGGTAGGTTATTTTCAAACCCGGTGCCACGATTGAGAAGATCGGAGGTGCCCTTGCAGAGGTTGAAGCTACCAGCCAGGAGACACTCATAATCTGCCATGTAGGCACAAATGATCTTAAAAGGCCAACGTCGGAAGATCTGCTAGCAAGTATAGGCAGCTGATTTCTAACCTCAAGGCGAAAACGGATCGAGTGGCAATCGCATATATCTTAACGCGAATGAATGATGATGACGAGCTGTATAGCAAGTTAACCTATACAAATCAAGCCTTCGAGACCATTTGCAAGTAAAGTGGAGTATTCTTCATCAACTTGTTTGATGACTTCTGGGAGAGGCCCAATCTTTTCCTAAGAGATGGCCTACACCTGAATGATGTAGGAAATGCCTGACTTGACAGACTACTCCACTTAAGCACTAAGAAATACTATGCCCAAAAGTTAAGGGTCCTGCGTGCTTTAGACGGACCATTTTTGGCCGCAGGGAGCCCCACCTTAAGGGTCCCGTGCCCACAGCAAATTCCCTGACGGGAGCGATGACCAAGCGGTCGCTCCAGGAGGAAGAAGCTGCGGACACGGTAGATGCGTTGCAGGGCTCACAAAATGGCAATTCTAGGGATTGTCAAGATCCTGTTCCACAGCCACCAGGTCAAGACCGCCTCCTCCTCCCAATGATGAAGAAGTCGAAGACTGGGAACTTTTAAATGTCTTTTTCTGTAACACGCAGTTCCATGTCCCTAAGTTCGACGAACTGAGGAGACTGGCGACCCATTACTCGTTTGATGTAATTGGCATAAACGAAACATGGCTCGATCTCCAGAGTAGAAACCTGGCAGCAGAGATAATGCCACCGGGCTACAAAATGTTCAGCGTGGACAAACCCACCCTTGGTAAACGAGGGTGTGGGTCCTTTCTATACCTAAAGAAAACAATGCACCCATTTCCTACAGCAACGCTAGCCACAGTCTCTTGCGAAATACTCGCCACAGAAATCAAAGTGGTCCAATGCGACATTGAAGCTGGCATTGGTGTACCGCATTAGTCACACCCTTGCGGAACAATATGCTTAGCTTTATGAGAAGCTGGAAGAAATAGCCTCAAGTAACCACGAGATTATCATCTTCGGCGACTAAAACCTCCCTAATATTGACTGGGTGAGCCTACAGTAACTTCATAGGCCCCTGGCAATAAACTTAAGGAGTTCAGGGTCATTGCCGGCACCGGTGCAGGCACCATCTGGAAATACACACATTTATATGTATTTACAGGGTCGGTGCCGGCACCAGTGCCGGCTTTATGTAGACATAAACACACATTTTTATGTATATACAGGGTCGGTGCCGGCACCGGTGCCGGCAACATGTAGATAAACACACATTTAAAACTATATACAGGGTCGGGGCCGGCCAGATGTAGATATACACACACATTTGTATGTATTTGCAGGGTAGGTGCCGGCACCGGTGCCGGCTTTTGGCAGATATACTCACACATTCATGTGTATATACAGGGTCAGTGCCGACACCGGTGCAGGTGCAGGCACCATGTAGATATTCACACATTTATATGTATATACAGGATCGGTGCCGGCACTGGTGCTGGCTTTATGTGGATATACACACACATTTATATGTAAATACAGGGTCGGTGACGGCACCGGTGCCGGCACCATTTAGATATACACACATTTATACGTATACACAGGGTCGGTGTCGGCACCCTGAAGATATACACACACACATTTATATGTATTTACAGGGTCGGTGCCGGCACCAGCAGATGTACACACATTTACATGTTTATACAGGGTCGGTGCCGGCACCGGTGCGGCACCATGTAGGCATATACAGGGCGATGCCGGCACTGTGCTCTCACCTGTGCCACATACACACCCTTGGACGCATATACAGGTTCTTTCGCTATCTGCACCATTTTACCTTTGATCTGTGATTTTCCATTTGAACAGAGTCCCTTGCTTATGCTACAAGATATTTTAATATGGATCAGCTTCAGGTCAAGTAAGGTTAAAAGATCTAATCATCCAAGCCTAGCCAAACCAATAATTATAGATTTTTATCAAAGTTTCGTGTTTACGTATGATATTCAGTCATGGACTTGTGATTTATACATATATGAACCTCTCCGCTTGGACTGTATATTTATTATATCATTAACAGAATGAATACACTCCTACAGTTTTTGATCTAGAAAATATGGCTCTTTTTCATACATAGATTACATTGTTTGAATGATCAGTAATTCATACTGTATTCGAATTTGGCATAAATCTACATCACTTATAGTTATGTATGCTATTGTTATATATGATTACTTCTTTTTCAAATATTTATTTAACGTAACATTAACAGTTTGAACACGCTCCTCTAATTTTGAACTGGCAAATATCATTTTTCCAGACGCTTAGATTCCAAAACATTATCGACATATCCATTCATGTTTGGATATCTTCATTTTATTTATGGATAAGACTCAGCAGGTAGAATCCATTAGACCTCATTCATTTAATTTGTTGCGAGTTTTTTCAATGTGGATCGGTTTCACGTGATGTTAGATTCAAAGATCTAGTCAATCTAACCTCACCTACCAAACCAGGAGTGATGTACTGTTTTCATACAAGTTTTATCATGGTTATACATGGTATTTATTCACTATTTTATGCGTTATACATATCAAATCACTCCATTTCACTCTACATTTGATATATCATCACCGGTTTAGATGCACTTTTCCAATTTTGATTGAGTCTATATTTTAGTCCATTTTTTCATAGAGAAATTATGTCATCTGCTTGAACGTTATAGGTAATTCATATTTTTTTCGAAAGATTTATGTAGGAGCGTTATGCGACTACTCCGAGGTATTGCTTATGAAGTCAGTATTATTTCATAATTCTAGTCGGGACTCGGTGGTGTTATAAGATGACACTCTTGTTATAGCTACCACCGTTTAACCTAACAAAGAGCTATATGGTTTCGTTCGTTTTTTTTTCGTGCTTACGCATGATATTCTGTATTTATGATTTATATATACATGAAATATGTCTACTTGGCTCTACATTTTGATCTATCATATGCAGGTTTAATACACTCTTCATTTTGATTGAGCAAGGACCCCCTTTTAAACGTGGATTGTTTGAATGTTTTGGGTAATTCATATTATTTTTGAACTTGACACAAATTTTACACCCTTTTCCCTTGTTACTCAAATTCTACCCAATTTAACATAACCTAACTTACCCATGCTTTCGTAAGTTATTCCGTCATCGATTTATACTTTATGCATGGGAGTTTCTCTACCCGGTTCTTTATATCACCTACACCTAGTTTTTTTAAACGGAGCTTATTTGTATGATATAAACATTTCATATTCGTCACCAGTTTCACACAAACGGACACAGGGTCTCTCACTAGGTTTTCTTAAATTTTTCTTCAACATCTCCTGGCACTACACCCTCTAACGTCTTACACCTATTATTTTCATCTTCAACCTAATTAGTTTTATAATCTGGATCATGACTCTGTTCAGATGCTGACATAAATTACTTGGCAATATATCTTTATTCAATTTTATGTGTTTATGCAAATTTAGTACTTACACCCCCCCTTCCTCCACTATTATTGAAAAAACACCAAATCAAGCTATACTCTATCCTCCCTCAACTGTATCACAACGTTGACTATGTGTTTGTACGTATGTTTGTTCAAGTGTTTGTACGTGAACATCAGCTTAAAAAATGCATAACATAATATAAAATACAAAATTTCAATAAAATACCTAATTTTCGAGGCCCTGATCTTACTTTAGTAGCCAAGTTATCGCTTCAATAGACCGACTTGGCTCTGTTAACCCTAAAAATTTGAAATTTTATTGAAATTTTGAATTTCACATTTTGTTCTATATTTTTTTAACTCATGTACACGTACATAAGTTTGAAAATACCCATGTACAAACACATAGTCAACGTTGTGATACTGCTGAGGAAGGATTGAGTATAGCTTGATTTGGTGTTTACTTCCATAATAGAGGAAGAATGGGGGGTGTGCGTTTAAATTTGCATTAAAAAAAAAATTGATTAAAGACATATTAACAAGTAATTTATGGCATCATCTAAACGACGTCATGGTCCAGATAATAATACTAATGCAGTTGAACATGAAAGTAATAGGTGTAAGACGTTAGAGGGTGTAGTGACAGGATATGTTGATGCCACATAATTCTTAGTTAGGTTAAACGGTGGTAGCTATAACAAGAGTGTCATCTTATAACACCACCATGTCCCAATTAAAATTTTGGAATAATACCTACGTAAAAAAGCAATACACGGAAGTGGTCGAATCACGCTCATCCATTATTTTTTCGAAAAATAATATAAATTATCTATAACATTCAAAAAAATTACAAAATGCATTTATGAAAATATGGACGAAAGTATACTCAATCAAAATTGGGAAAGTGCATCCGAACTGGTAATGATAGATCAAATGTAGAGTGAAATGGAGTGATTTGATATGTATAACGCATGAACTGATGAATAAATACCATATATAACCATGATAAAACTTGTATGAAAAAAATGAATCACTCTTGGTTTGGTTGGTAAGGTTAGATTGACTAGATCTTTGAATCAAACATCACCGCATTAAAAAACCTTGCAAGAAATGAAATGAATTAGGTCTATTTCAAGCTACCTGCTGAGTCTCATCCAGAGATGAAATGGAGATATCCAAACATAAAATGGATATATCGATGATATTCTGGAATCTAAACAATAGCATACATAGCCATAAGTGATGTAGATTCATGCCAAATTCGAATGTAATATGAATTACTGATCATTCAAACAGTATAATTTATACATAAAAAAGGAGCGATATTTGCTAGATCAAAAACTGTAGGAATGTATTCTAACTGCTAATGATATGATAAATAGACAGTCCAAGTTGAGAGGTTCATATATGTATAAATCACAAGTCAATGACTGAATATCATACGTAAGCACGAGACTAGAATAAAAAAAATTGGTTAGGTTAGGCTAGGATTATTAGATTTTTTAACTTATTATGACGTGAAACTGATCCATATTAAATATATTGTAACCAAAAACAGGGTGTTGGTTCAAATGAAAAATCACAGATCAAAGGTAAAATGTTGCGGATGGCGAACGAACCTGTATATGCCTACAAATGTGTGTATGTGTCTACGTGGTGTCGGCACAGGTGCGCGCACGGCGCCGGCATCGACCCTGCATATGCCTACGTGGTGCCGGCACCGATGCCGGCACTGACCCTATTCATAAATATAAATGTGTGTGTATATCTACATGGTGCCGTCACCGGTGCTGGCACCGTTGCCGGCATCGACCCTGTAAACACATATAAACGTGTTTCAATATCTACATGGTGCCGACACTGGTGCCGGCACTGACCTTGTATATACATATAAATGTGTTTGGAAAATCTACATGGTGCTGGCACTGGTGTCGGTACCGACTCTGCGTATACATATAACTGTGTGTAAATCTACATGGTGACGGCAGTGGTGCTGGCACTGACCCTGTGCATACATATAAATGTGTGTGTATATCTACATGGTGCCGGCACCGGTACCGGTACCGACCCTGTGTATACATATAAATGTGTGTGTATATCTACATGGTGTGTGATATTTGAAAAAAAACTACGTAAAATATGACCATTAGGTGTGATTTGATATGCATAGCGAATGAAACCCTGAATAGATACCATATATAGCTATGAAAAAAAACTGTATAAAAAACAAATAATTATTTGGTTGGGTTGGTTAGGTCAGATTGACTAAATCTATGAAGCAAATATCGCATGAAACTGATCCACAGTGATAAAATTTGTGACTAAATTATGAGAATAAGTTTTATTGGAACCTACCTGTTGAGTCTCACCCAAACAAATAATGGAGATATCGATAATGTTCCGAAATTTAAACATCTGCAAAAGAATATCTGCTAGATCAAAACTGTAGGAGTGCATTCAAACTGCTTATGTTTCGTTAAACATTCAGCCCAGGAGGAGAGAATCATATATGCATATAT
>SDVV010034700.1:0-11144 GCA_016164225.1 Gammarus roeselii
TTCTTTTGAAATTGTGCACTCAGCATGTCAGGAATACCTTGCAGTTGAGACAACATATCCTGAGCTAACTCAAATATTTGAGTTTGAGTGCTGTAGATATCCTTGACTCATTTCTTGCACGTCTTTCAACCTGTAAACATTTGAATGATGAGTTCACCATTTAACTTTAATATCTAGAATGTACTTACGCATACAAGCAGTCATCTTTGTAGAGAGTTGATACCATTTCAGGAAGCCTTTGTTCAACACACTCTCTGAAAATGTTTTCTTTATCCATCCTGCCGAACAGGAAGCGGGTTCCAACCACTCCATCCACTGAAGAGAGTGTGTTGAAACAGCTGTTCGACTGCAACCATTGTGAGCGAGGTAACCATTTCACGAGGATTTCGTCGCTTGTCAGTGGCACAATGACAACCTGCAGAACAATGACACTATTTAATATCGTTACAAGAATGCCCAACATTCAACACAACGTAAATAATATTCTGCTTGGTTAAAGTGCAAAAAATATGCACCACAATAAGTGTCAACAATGAGTCAACTAATATTGAAGGGAGCTGAAATTATCTTGAATATCATTAGATACCACAGCAAGTAAAAATTATGAATTCATTTATTCCGTTTAGGCTTAGAAGTAGATATTTTTGAGGCTCTGTAGACTAATACCAACATTTTCATCAGAGAATTTTACACAAACACAACATTTATTCGCGCCATATTTTTGCATTCGAAGTGTAAATATTTATATTCTTCCAATTAAATCGCTTACAGTGAAATGAAATAAGGGAAACATCCAACGTCAGACGGCTGTAACTTTTTTAATACTCATTTACAAATGGCCTTGAATTCCGCAACCGGACTGACAGCTACGATAGAGGTAAGAACGAAGCCAATCACCACGCAGACCTCGAAGTTCAAGCCGATATACGGTGATTAACCGTATCGAATGCCTTTGCAAAATCGAGAATGACCGCAATTAAATTTTGTTCATCATTCAGAGACACGACAGCATGATCTAAAAGTTCGAGAATTGCATCGGATGTTCAAGACCCAGAGCGAAAGATAAATCCGATTATGACACACTGCACAAGTTCACAAAACATAAAAACTGAAAGCCAACATTAAACTCTCATTGGTAACGTATTCCGATGTATTCCTGGTAAAGAAATCAATCAATAATGAGCTAATGCATTTGTTTAAAGTTATACATTTTTTTTTGTGGTGGCAAATATTTATCGAACAGAAGGACACGTTCGCGAGTTTTTAACGAACGTTCAATGGTATAAGTGTCAAAGATCTTATGCTTTTCGAAACTCATACCGAGAAGCTCTCTTTGAGCCTCTCCTCTTGGGTGTTTCCCATCAAACTAGTTCCACAATATTCTTATTTGTAACATAACTGCTATCGGTATATTTTCGCCTTTATTTGTTTGCATATTTATTTCAGATGTCACCTTATTTGCAGAGGCAAAAACGGAGCAAAAGTGAGAGAAGCCTTCAAAAACGGAAACGATAAAAGTCATTAGTCATTGTGGACTCGACCCGAAGCCTCTAGCTCAACGAGCTCAACGTTGAGCCAGGATCGAAGCTGCAGTCGGACTGATTGTCTTGCTTCCCAGTCTCGTGTGAGGGAAAGAAATATCCCAATGAAACACTATCGAAAAAACTTTATTTAGAATATATCTTAAATAAGATAAGGAGTTTTGAGTGATGCATTTCTGTTTCGTTTTCAAAGGATTCGGGTTGAATTGCAGTGAAACGATCAATCAATGATTAACCAGAACTTCAAACACACTATTGTGGTAGCTGTGATATTAGTGGTAGTGTTGCAGACTAGAGTTCTACCTCGGTCAGTGCTGTTTACCCAATAAATGGTGGTTTAGCTGACTCGAGTTCTATCTCGGTCAGTGCAGCCCACCCAAGAAGTGGTGGTGTAGCCGACTCGGGTTCTGCTCGGTCTGTAAAGTTCACCCAGTAATTGGTGTAGCTGACTCAAGATTTATGTAGGTCAGTTCTGTTCACTCAAGAAGTGGTGATGTATATGACTCGCGTTCTTTTTCGACTAGTGCTGTTCATGTAAGAAAGAAGGTGTAGCTGACATGAGTTCAATTTCGGTCAGTGCTGTCCCACAAAAAGGTGGTGTAGCTGACTCAAGTATCTTGGTGTATCCTTACGCCAAGAAGTGGTGATGTAGCTGACTCGAGTTCAATCTCGGCCCGTGCTATCCACCAAGAAGTGGCGGTGTAGATGAGTCGAGTTCTATCTCGGTCCCTGGTTTCTGCCCAGGAAATGGTGGTGTTGCTGAATCAACTTCTGTCTGTATCTTTGCGGTACTATATGAAGTTGGGGTGATGCTAACTCAAGTTCCACCTCGGTCAGTGCTGTGTACCCATGGAGTGTAGGTGTAGTAGACTCGAGTTCTAACTCGGTCACTGTCCAACAAGAAATGGTGGTGTAGCTGACTAGATCTCTATCTTTTTCAATGCTGTCTTTCCAAATGTTGGCGGTGAAGCTGACTCGAGATCTATCTCGATCAGTGTTGTCTCCCAAAAGAATGATGGTGTAGCTGACTAGAATTTAATCTTGGTCAGTGCTCTCCACCAAGATGTGGTAGTGTAGCTGAATCGAGTTATATATCGATCAGTGCTATCAGCCCTAGAAGTGGTGGTGTAGCTGAATCGAATTCTATTTCGGGCAGAGCTGTCTACTCATTAAGTGGTGGTGTAGCTGACATGAGTTTGATCTTGGCCAGTGCTGCACATCCATTAAGTGGAGGCGTAGTAGACTCGAATTCTGTTTTGGTCAGAGCTATTCACGATGATGTGGTGGTGTAGCTCACTCGAGTTCTATCTCAGTCAGGGTTGTCCAACCAAGAAGTGGTGGTGTAGCTTACTCGAATTCTATATTGGGAAGTGCAGTCCAGCAATAAGTGGTGGTGAAGCTAACTCGACTTCTATCTCTGTCAATGCTGTTCCGCCAAGCTATGGTGATGTTCAATCTCTGTCAGGGCTGTCCACCCACGAAGTAGAGGTGTAGTAAACTCGAATCAGTGGACTAAACAAAGAAGTTGTGGTCTAGCTGCCTCACCAACGCCTTCTGATTTTTTTTAATTGTGACCCAAATTGAGGAAGCATTACGACTTTCGGGAAGGATTCAAAATTGAATTACACGGCATCAACTCTTTTTCATGAACATCCGTGGGAGCACAATAGCTTTCAAATTTAAATGTGGTTATGGTACGTGAACTTCAGAATTGAAGTAGGCCAAAGAATAATCACAATTACGAAAACGTTAAAAAAAATCTGGAAGATGATTCAAAATTGATAAATCAACAATGGAGGCATCACCGTTTTGTCTGGAGGGTTCGTCAGCCTAACAAGTCGTTAAAGGAAATTGAAACTGAACTTGATTCCCTAGGCTTGCAGTGTGGCTTCAGTGTGAGTATTGTTTGCGCAAACAACTGAATGATCAGTTTGTGAGCGGATTGAATGAACAGTCAATCGTAAAAAACTGTTTTACGTATCCGATACACCAAAATTTAACGATAATATGAACTTTGTAAAAAAAATATATCGGTCGCTAGTGGAAGTTTACGACCAACAACCTCAGTTGAACAAAGGATTTGACAACAATTATAGCAATTACAATAATAACAGAAATCAACCCAGAAACCATTTGGGCAAAGTAAACTCAGTTAGCAGGCCCCTCAATCAGTACACATTCAAAAACCCTTTCAACCGCGACACTGGATGAGATCAAAAAAATCAGGTGAGTTATGACTGCTACCTTTGAAAATGAAAACATACTGCAGACAAATGCCGTTACAAGGAAGTTGCGGGCTTTCATTGCAAAAAAGTGTCATGTCATTGCAACCTGCAAGCGTAAATCGTAGGCTGTACGGCGGATTAGTGTAGGAATGAAGATAAGGCGTAATTAGAGTCTACGGGATAAAAAAATCAATTTCACATTGCGCAGTGTGATTGTCCGGCTCTCGGCGCTCAGTGTTAGCTTATCAAGTGATATTGAGAAGATGTTACACATTGCGCTGTGTGATTGCCCGGTTCTCGACGCTCAGTGTAAGCTTATCAAGTGATCTTGAGACGATGTGCGATTGTTCGGCTCTCGGCGTTCAGTGTTAGCTTATCAAGTGATCTTGAGAGGGTGTGATTGTCCGGCTCTCGGCGCTCAGTGTTAGCTGATCAAGTGATCTAGAGAGGCTGTGTAATTGTCCGGCTCTCGGCGCTCAGTGTTAGCTTATCAAGTGATCTTGAGAGGATGTGTGATTGTCCGGCTCTCGGCACTCAGTGTGAGCTGATCAAGTGATCTTGAGAGCATGTGTGATTCTCCGGCTCTCGGCGCTCAGTGCTAGCTCATCAAGTGATCTTGATAGGATGTGTGATGGTCCGGCTCTCGGCGTTCAGTGTTAGTTTATCTAGTGATCTTGAGAGGATGTGTGATTGTCCGGCTCTCGGCGCTCAGTGTTAGCTTATCAAAAGATCTTGAGAGGAAATAACACATTGCACAGTGTGATTGTCTTGCTCTCGGCAATCAGTGTTAGCTTATCAAGTGATCTTGAGAGGCTGTGTGATTGTCCGGCTCTCGGCGCTCTGTGTTAGCTTATCAAGTGATCTTGAGAGGAGTTGTGATTGTCCGGCTCTCGGAGCTCAGTGTTAGCTTATCAAGTGATCTTGAGAGGATGTGTGATTGTCCGGCTCTCGGCGCTCAGTGCTAGCTTATCAAGTGATGATATGTGATTATTCGGCTCTCGGCGCTCAGTGTTACCTGATCAAGTGATCTTGAGAGGATTTGTGATTGTCCGATTATCGGCGCTCAGTGTTAGCTTATCAACTGATCTTGAGAGGATGTGTGATTGTCCGGCTCTCGGCACTCAGTGTGAGCTGATCAAGTGATCTTGAGAAAATGTGTGATTCTCCGGCTCTCGGCGCTCAATGCTAGCTCATCAAGTGATCTTGAGAGGATGTGTGATTGTCCGGCTCTCGGCGTTCAGTGTTAGTTTATCAAGTGATCTTGAGAGGATGTGTGATTGTTCGGCTCTCGGAGCTCAGTGTTAGTTTATCGAGTGATCTTGAGAGGAAGTAATCTGTATATTATTCCACATTGCGCAGTGTGATTGCCCGGCTCTCGGCACTCAGTGTTAGCTTATCAAGTGATCTTGAGAGTTTATGTGGATGTTCGGCTATTAGCGCTCAGTGTAAGTTATCAAGTGATCTTGAGAGGAAGTGTAATTGTCCGGCTTTCGGCGCTCAGTGTTAGCTTATCAAGTGATCTTGAGAAACTGTGTGATTGTCCGGCTCTCGGCGCTCACTGTTAGCTCATCAAGTGATCTTCAGAGGATGTGTGATTGTCCGGCTATCGGCGCTCACTGTTAGCATATCAAGTGATCTTGGGAGGATACGTAAGTTTCCGGCTCTCGGCGCTCAGTGTTAGCTTATCAAATGATTTTAAGAGGTTGTAATCTTTATATCATTTCACATTGCGGAGTGTGATGTCCGGCTCTCGGCAATCAGTTTTAGATTATCAAATGATCTTGAGAGGATGTGTGTGATCGTCCGGCTCTCGGCGCACAGTGTTAGCTTATCAAGTGATCTTGAGAGGATGTGTGATTGTCCGGCTCTCGGCGCTCAGTGTTAGCTGATCAAGTGATCTTGCGAGAATGTGTGATTGTCCGGCTCTCGGCGCTCAGTGTTAGCTTATCAAGTGATCTTAGGAGGATGAGTGATTGTCCGGCTTTCGGCGCCCAGTGTTAGCTTATCAAGTGATCTTGAGAGGATGTGTGATTGTCCGGCTTTCGGCGCTCAGTGTTAGCTCATCAAGTAATCATGGGAGGATGTGTGATTGTCTGGCTCTCGGCACTCTGTGTTAGCTTATAGAGTGATCTTGAGAGGGTGTGTGATTGTCCGGCTCTCGGCGCTCGGTGTTAGCTTATCAAGTGATCTTGAGGTGATGTGTGATTTCCCGGCTCACGGCGCTCAGTGTAAGCTTATCAATTGATCTTGAGAGGATGTGTGTGATTGTCCGGCTCTCGGCGCTCAGTGTTAGCTTATCAAGTGATTTTGAGAGGATGTAACACATTGCGCAGTGTGATTGTCCGGCTCTCGGCGCTCAGTGTTAGCTTATCATATGATTTTGAGAGGTTGTAATCTGTATATCGTTTCACATTGCAGAGTGTGATGTCCGGCTTTCGGCGCTCACGATAAGATTATTAAGTGATCGAAAGGACGTGTGATCGTCCGGCTCTCGGCGCTCAGTTTTAGCTTATCGAGTGATTTTTTGAGGATGTGCGATTGTCCGGCTCTCGGCGCTCAGTATTAGCTTATCAAGTGAGCTTGAGAAGATGTGTGATTGTCCGGCTCTCGGCGTTCAGTGTTAGTATATCAAATGATCTTGAGAGGATGTGTGATTGTCCGGCTCACGGCGCTCAGTGTTAGCTTATCAAATGATCTCGAGAGAATGTAATCTGTATATCATTTCACATTGCGCCGTGTGATTGTCCGGTTCCTGGCGCTCAGTGTTAGTTTATCGAATGATCTTGAGAGGATGTATGATTGTCCGGCTCTCGGCGCTCAGTGTTAGCTTATCAAGTGATCTTGAGAGATGTTGTGGGGTTGTCCGGCTATTGGCGCTCAGTGTTAGTTATCGAGTGATCTTGAGAGGAAGTGTAATTGTCCGGCTCTTGGCGCTCAGAGTTAGCTTTTCAAGTGATCTTGAGAAACTGTGTGATTGTCCGGCTCCCGGCGCTCACTGTTAGCTTATCAAGTGATATTGAGAGGATGCGTGATTGTCCGGCTCTCGGCGCTCGCTGTTAGCATATCAAATGATCTTGAGAGGATGTGTGATTGTCCGGCTCTCCGCGTTCAGCGTTAGCTTATCAAGTGATCTTGAGAGGATGTGTGATTATCCGGCTCTCGTCGCTCAGTGTTAGCTTATCAAATGATTTTAAGAGGTTGTAATCTGTATATCATTTCACATTGCGGAGTGTGATGTCCGGCTCTCGGCACTCAGTGTTAGATTATCAAGTGATCTTGAAAGGACGTGTGATCGTCCGGCTCTCGGTGCTCAGTGTTAGCTTATCAAGTGATCTTGAGAGGATGTGTGATTGTACGGCTCTCGGCGTTCATTGTTAGTATATCAAGTGATCTTGAGAGGATGTGTGATTGTCCGGCTCTCGGCGCTCAGTGTTAGCTTATCAAGTGATCTTTCGAGAATGTGTGATTGTCCGGCTCTCGGCGCTCAGTGTTAGCTTATCATGTGAACTTGAGAAATTGTGTGATTGTCTGTCTCTCGGCACTCAGTGTTAGCTTATCAAGTGATCTGTGGAGGACGAGTGATTGTCCGGCTTTCGGCGCCCAGTGTTAGCTTATCAAGTGATCTTGAGAGGATGTGTGATTTCCCGGCTCTCGGCGCTCAGTGTTAGCTTATCAAGTGATCTTGAGAGGATGTGTGTGATTGTCCGGCTCTCGGCGCTCAGTGTCAGCTTATCAAGTGATTTTAAGAGGATGTAACACATTGCGCAGTGTGATTGTCCGGCTCTCGGCGCTCAGTGTTAGCTTATCAAATGATTTTGAGAGGTTTTAATCTGTATATCATTTCACATTGCAGAGTGTGATGTTCGGCTTTCGGCGCTCACGATAAGATTATTAGGTGATCGAAAGGATGTGTTATCGTCCGGCTCTCGGCGCTCAGTTTTTGCTTATCAAGTGATTTTATGAGGATGTGCGATTGTCCGGCTCTCGGCGCTGTGTTAGCTTATCAAGTGAGCTTGAGAGGATGTGTGATTGCCCGGCTCTCGGCGCTCAGTGTTAGCTTATCAAGTGATCTTGAGAGGAGGTGTGATTGTCCGGCTTTCGGCGCTCAGTGTTAGCTTATCAAGTGATCTTGAGAGGATGTGTGATTATTCGGCTCTCGACGCTCAGTGTTAGCTGATCAAGTGATCTTGAGAGGATTCGTGATTGTCCGACTATCGGCGCTCAGTGTTAGCTTATCAAGTGATCATGAGAGGATGTGTGATTGTCCGGCTCTCGGCGCTCAGTGTGAGCTGATCAAGTGATCTTGAGAAGATGTGTGATTCTCCAGCTCTCGGCGCTCAGTGCTAGCTCATCAAGTGATCTAGAGAAATGTGTGATTGTCCGGCTCTCGGCGTTCAGTGTTAGTATATCAAGTGATCTTGAGAGGATGTGTGATTGTCCGGCTCACGGCGCTCAGTGTTAGCTTATCAAATGATCTCGAGAGAATGTAATCTGATATCATTTCACATTGCGCCATGTGATTGTTCGGTTCCTGGCGCTCAGTGTTAGTTTATCGAATGATCTTGAGAGGAAGTATAATTGTCCGGCTCTCCTCGTTCTGCGTTAGCTTATCAAGTGATCTTGAGAGGATGTGTGATTATCCGGCTCTCGGCTATCAGTGTTAGCTTATCAAATGATCTTGAGAGGATGTGTGATTGTCCGGCTCTCGGCGCTCAGTGTTAGCTGATCAAGTGATCATGAGAGGATTTGTGATTGTCCGACTATCGACGCTCAGTGTTAGCTTATCACGTGATCTTGAGAGGCTGTGTGATTGTCCTGCTCTCGGCGCTTAGTGGTAGCTTAGCAAGTGATCTTGAGAGGCTGTGTGATTGTCTGGCTCTCGGCGCTCAGTGTTAGCTTATCAAGTGATTTTGAGAGGATGTGTGATTGTCCGGCTCTCGGCGCTCTGTGTTAGCTTATCAAGTGATCTTGAGAGAATGTTTGATTGTCCGGCTCTCGGCGCTTAGTGTTAGCTTATCAAGTAATCTTGAGAGGATGTGTGATTGTTCGGCTCTCGGCGCTCAGTGTTAGATTATAGAGTGATCTTGAGATAATGTAATCTGTATATCATTTCACATTGCGCAGTGTGATTTTCCGGCTCCTGGCGCTCAGTGTTAGTTTATCGAGTGATCTTGAGAACGTGTAATCTGTATATATCATTCGACATTGCGCAGTGTGATTGCCTGGCTCTCGGCGCTCAGTGTTAGCTTATCAAGGGATCTTGAGAGGATGTATGATTGTCCGGCTCTCGGCGCTCATTGTTAGCTTATCAGTGATCTTGAGAGAATGTGTGATTGTCTGGCTCTCAGCGCTCGGCGTTAGCTTATCAAATGATCTTGAGAGGATGTGTGGTTGTCCGGCTCTCGTCTCTCAGTGTTAGCTTATCAAGCGATCTTGAGAGACTGTGTGGTTATCCGGCTTTCGGCGCTCAGTGTTAGCTTATCAAGTGAGCTTGCGAGGATGTGTGATTGTCCGGCTGTCGGAGCTCAGCGTTAGCTTATCAAGTGATCTTGAGAGGATGTGTGATTGTCCGGCTCTCGGCGCTCAGTGTTAGCTTATCATGTGATCTTGAGAAATTAAGTGATTGTCTGGCTCTCGGCACTCAGTGTTAGCTTGTCAAGTGATCTTGAGAGGATGTCTGATTGTCCGGCTTCCGGCGCTCAGTGTTAGCTTATCAAGTGATCATGCGAGGATGTGCGATTGTCTGGCTCTCGGCGCTCAGTGTTAGCTTATCAAGTGATTTTGAGAGGATGTGTGATTGTCCGGCTCTCGGCGCTCTGTGTTAGTTTATCAAGTGATCTTGAGAGGATGTATGATTGTGCGGCTCTCGGCGCTTAGTGTTAGCTTATCAAGTAATCTTGAGAGGATGTGTGATTGTCCGGCTCCTGGCGCTCAGTGTTAGTTTATCGAGTGATCTTGAGAGGATGTAATCAGTATATCATTCCACATTGCGCAGTGTGATTGCCTGGCTCTCGGCGCTCAGTGTTAGCTTATCAAGTAATCTTGAGAGGATGTATGATTGTCCGGCTCTCGGCGCTCAGTGTTAGCTTATCAAGTGATCTTGAGAGAATGTGTGATTGTCTGGCTCTCGGCGCTCGGAGTTAGCTTATCAAATGATCTTGAGAGGATGTGTGGTTGTCCGGTTCTCGGCTCTCAGTGTAAGCTTATCAAGCGATCTTGAGAGACTGTGTGGTTATCCGGCTTTTGGTGCTCAGTGTTAGCTTATCAAGTGAGCTTGAGAGGATGTGTGATTGTCCGGCTCTCGGCGCTGAGCGTTAGCTTATCAAGTGATCTTGAGAGGATGTGTGATTGTCCGGCTCTCGGCGCTCAGTGTTAGCTGTTCATGTGATCTTGAGAAATTGTGTGATTGTCTGGCTCTCGGCACTCAGTGTTAGCTCATCAAGTGATCTTGAGAGGATGTGTGATTGTCCGGCTTCCGGCGCTCAGTGTTAGCTTATCAAGTGATCATGCGAGGATGTGTGAGTGTCTGGCTCTCGGCGCTCAGTGCTAGCTTATCAAGTGATCTTGAGAGGCTGTGTGATTGTCTGGCTTTCGGCGCTCGGTGTTAGCTTATCAAGTGATCTTGAGAGGATGTGTGGTTGTCCGGCTCACAGCGCTCAGTGTTAGCTTATCAAGTAATCTTGAGAGGATGTGTGATTGTCCGGCTCTCGGCGCTCAGTGTTAGCTGATCAAGTGATCTTGAGAGGCTTTGTGATTGTCCGAGTATCCGCGCTCAGTGTTAGCTTATCAATTGATCGTAGGAGGATGTGTGATTGTCCTGCTCTCGGCGCTCAGTGTTAGCTTATCAAATGATCTTGACAGGATGTGTGATTGTCCGGCTTCCGGCGCTCAGTGTTAGCTTATCAAGTGATCATGCGAGGATGTGTGATTGTCCGGCTCACAGCGCTCAGTGTTAGCTTATCAAGTGATTTTGAGAGGATGTGTGATTGTCCGGCTCTCGGCGCTCTGTGTTAGCTTATCAAGTGATCTTGAGAGGATGTATGATTGTCCTGCTCTCGGCGCTCAGTGTTAGCTTATCAAATGATCTTGAGAGGATGTGTGGTTGTCCGGCTCTCGGCGCTCAGTGTTAGCTTATCAAGTGATCTTGAGAGGATGTGTGATTGTCCGGGTCTCGGCGCTCAGTGTTAGCTAATCAAGTGATCTTGAGAGGATGTGTGATTGCCCGGCTTTCGGCGCTCAGTGCTAGCTCATCAAGTGATCTTGAGAGTATGTGTGGTTGCCCGGCTCTCGGCGTTCAGTGTTAGTTCATCAAGTGATTTTGAGAGGATGTGTGATTGTCCGGCTCTCGGCGCTCAGTGTTAGCTTACCAAAAGATATG